>APFE030756405.1:20890-49313 GCA_000404065.3 Pinus taeda
TAACTAGTGTCCATTCAGAGCTGCTAGTCCCACTAAGATGGGTAGCTATCTTAGAAACAAACTAACTAAAGTTACTTGTGTTTTCCTTTATGAGAGATATATGAGAGAGAAGCAGAGAGTACCAACCTCAATCTTTCTCTTGGCTCCTTGCTTGTTTCCTCTCCCCTTTGACGTAACTTCGCCACTCTTTCTTCACTTGTCAACTAGTGTCCTTTCAGAGCTGCTAGTCCCACTAAGACGAGTGGCTATCTTAGAAACAAACAAACTAAAGTTACTTATGTTTTCCTTTATCAAAGATAGATGAGAGAGAAGTAGAGAGTACCAACCTCCATCTTTCGCTTGGCTCCTTGCTTGTTTCCTCTCCCCTTTGACAAAACTTCGCCACTCTTTCCTCACTTGTCCCGCTTCAAATAACACATGTAGAGTCAAAGCAGCATAATAACATCAAGGCATAGCGATCTATAACCATAAACAATATAGGATCAGATGTATATTAACCATACAAATTCATACATAATACAAGATTCAGAAATATACAAGAATATGGAGGAAAACTCAAATAGCTTTATTGATAAAAGTAGTAGAAGAGAGGATTACAACCCAGTTGTCTGATACAGCTCCATCCTCCCAGCATGAAAACCCTCTTCACCTCATGAAAAGCTAAATTACCCAACAATACAATGTCTCACAGAGAAACCAACAACACTTCCTTACAAGTTACAAAATTCCAGCCTTTGGATCTCTAGGATGAGGAATCCATATATAGATATTTGTAGGGGGTGAGTCAGCTTCTGGGATTTTGATTAGTGTCATTTCTCTGATAGTTCTTGGTTCCACTTGGAGATTTCATGATCTCTTATTCATCCCTGGGTGAATTTAGAGAGGCAAGTGTCAAATGAGCAGTTTCTAGAAGATTCTCTGGGTTCCACCTAGCAAACTGCCTCTGCTATTTGTCTACTCTCACTCATCGCACCCTTCAGACGGGTTTTCAGTATGCATCACATCCTCTGTTTGTAATAGGTGAGATTCATCGCACCCTCAGCATGGAGCAGTCTATATGGTCCAGTTTTGACCAGTTTTGAGCAGTTTTTCAGGGAGAACTTCTGGGAAATGATGTAATCAGCTGACCTTGTTCCTTGAGGGTATGAAACAATGATTTTATGGGTTTAGAAGCCCTTGGTTTATGGACATATTTGATTGGGGTTGCAGCACCCAAATATGTCTATAACAGTTACCCCCTAAAGCATGAGGTCGTAAATCTTCTGTTGTCAGGTGAAATACTTTATCATGAGGATCCGAGGTTTTTCAAACTGGAAGGTGACCTGTAATAAGATAAAATACGTTACATTATCTTCATAATATTTTCATGGTGTAGCTAAGGCAGGCATTCCCATGCTCAGCTTTATAAATTCATTTTCATGTACATAGGACAGACAACCATCTGTGTGGCAGACTAATGATTCTGGTAGAGCCATCAGCCCTTGGCTTGGATGATTATCTATGTAGCTATGATGTACATTTGATGTCTTTATTTTCCCTGAATATATCATAGCCCGAATGGATGAAACTAGATCCGAGGTCTTCAAACTCATTCAATCTTAACCCGAAGTACAAGTTGATCCATGTGAAAAAATGTTCTATGGACAAAAAGGAAGATCTAAATTTCCTTGTAGACTGTGTGAGGGCGATCATGCCCTCCACCATTGTCCTTTCAGAGCTGCTAGTCCCACTTCACTAGGGAGTGAATAGTTTGATTGTTAGTTATTTTTTTTTGCTTTATAAACTACAGAAGAAGTCTGAAGTTAAGTCAGCTAGCCTTCGAACTACTTTTGCTATGCAACTGCAAAGTAGATCAACGCTGCTTCAGTCAATCTCCAGGTTAGTTTATGAACTAAACATCTGACTTACAAACATCCTAAGTGCCCTAGTGGTATCTCAAATAACCTCATTAGATCATCCCCTATACTTTGTGTTTACTGCCTATCATTAGCTCTGCCTAAATCCCTGAACTTAGCTGTAAATTGTGAGTGAAAACCAAGCTCAGTCTCGTCCCTGAACCATCACACTGTCTCTCATTGGCAACCTGGATGCATCACACCTCCCATGTGTTGTAGGTGAGATGCATCTCTGTTTCCCTGTGTTATAGGTGCGATGATTGAGTGATATTGTTTCTGCCTCCATATTTTGGTTTTTTCTTCATTGTCTTCAGCTTTATTCAGTAGTTTTGTTGTCTATGATCAGTATATCACTGTTGAAACTCTCTTCCTTTGCATTATTCAACCTCCATTGATAAAGAATTGTGAATGTCTTTTTATGGATTTTTCATCATTTACAATTCTCCTTGGCAAATAGTAGCTTAATCGAACTGGTGCTAGGTCAGATAGCTCGGTTGTAATCCTCTCTTCTACTACTTTTATCAACTGGAGAACTTCTAGGAAATGATGTAATCAGCTGACCTTGTTCCTTTAGGGTATGAAACAACACTTTTAAGCGCTTAGAAGCCCTTGGTTTATGGACATATGTGATTGGTGTTGCAGTGCCCAAATATGTCTATAACAATCCTGCACCCAGTATTCAATGTGGACTAGCTGCGACCATACTTTCCCCCATTGTTGGACACATCTAACATTTTTGAGCAATTGACACCAACATAGATCAACCCAAGCTATATCGAACATGCAAAAACTGACAAGATTATGGATACACAGATCAAGAACTCTCACCAAAAAAGGATCCAGTTATATCAAGTTGTCAAAGCAGTCCAACTCCTTCACCAGGGCAAGTGGTTCACCAGGGACCATGTTCAATAGAAATTTCCTCACCTCATGGAGGCTCTACATGCAATGGGGACCATTTCTTCCTAAGGGGGGGGACTGATCCAGGTGGATATTGGTGTCCACCTACCTATTTCACCTAGACCTCTAATTGGTTTCATTTGTTTCCTTGATTATAGCAACATTTACTATTTTTAGTAATTTTTCAGGTCTTGAACTTCGGGAGTTATTTTGACCCCCTAAACGACATTTTTTTTTTAGTTCCATAAGATTGAGTCTACCACAAATCCTAAGATATTTCTAATGAGGTGTAGTACGTGCAAAACATAGATCATATGATCAAGTTATGACCCCAGAAAGTTAGGTGCCCAACTAAACCCAACGGGGCCTACGAACTCTTGGTGTTTCATCTCTTGGGGTTAGGGTTTTGGTTGTTTAGGGTTTTCCCTTATTGTTCAATAATAAAAAGGCCCTTGAGCCTCATTGTAACACAATTTAGAGACATGTAGCCACCACATCTCTTCTCATAGATAAGCTATCATCGCCTGAGCTAGTTTATTTCCATTCTTTATGTAAGAAGATTTCAGTTCTTTGATATTAATGAAATGAATTTTTATTTCTACTGCGTCTCTATGTTTATGTTTGCATTTGTATTTTTTTGCATTCCTATATAATTCTAGATCATTCTCTTGCACATGCACACATGCTTCCTACTCACTCTACACAAGAATTCTCCAGTAATTATTCCTATCTACAATAAAAATTCACTTTGATGTTTGTGGACCTTTCTCGATAGCCTCCACTACCAGACACAAATATTATTTCATTTTTATTGATGACTTCTAAAGGAAGTGTTGGATCTTCTTTATGCGGAAAAAGGATGAGACATTCTCCAAGTTCGTATAATTCTAAGCACTGGTTGAGAAAGAAATCGACAAGAAGGTGAAGGCTCTTAGGAGCGATAATGGAGGTGAGTACATCCATAATGAATTCAAAATAAATTGTGTGAAAGAAGGCATTTTAAGAGAGTTAACAACACCCCACAACCCACAACAGAATGGGGTAGCTAAAAGAAATAACAGTAGCATTATGGGAGCTGCGAGGGCTATGTAGCATGACCAAGGTGCATTTGTGGGAAAAGGCATGCAACATAACAATCTACTTCCAGAACTAGAGTCCTCATCAAATTCTTGGTATGATTACACTGGAAGAGGCCTTCTTGGGGAGAAAATCATATGTGTCTCACTTCAGTGTTTTTGGAGAATCTGTTTACTACCATGTATCCAAATATTCTAGGAAGAATCTTGAGCCGACAATAGAGTTGGGGGTATTTGTGATGAGCCCCATAAATGGGTAATTATATGGGCTCATTTTGCCTCCTAACATAGTTTAATCAACCATTCTCTTAGCTTATTGCATCTTTTTTTATTATATTTATGCTTATGGAGTGAGTTGGGTTGGTTATGTTGCCATGGAGTCTAAAATGTGTTTAACGCAGATTTTTGTTGAATTTTGAAGACAAAGTCAAAGATTTAATGGACAATTGGCAGAAATAATTCAAAGTGGAAAAAGGAGAGGATTTATAGGAGGGTATCCGCCTCATTATGACTCCCCACTTTGAATTCTCCTTCATGCAGCTCGGAGCACAAACAGCCAAATCAATGCACTAGTAGGTAGCCGATCATGTGGAGGATAAGTTATGTATATCTCGAGTTTTGGGAGCCAAGCCTCCCTAATTTTAAGGAAGCTATTGGGAGCTTCAGTTGTATAAGTAGAAAGGCCTCGAGCCTCATTAGGAAGTTAGTCAAATTTTCGAATTTTTGCTGCAGCTTTGCTCTGCTCAACTTCGAGCTTACTTTTGTTGACAGTTTCATGTAATCCTATTATTATTTTGATAATAAAGATGAGATCCTTTTTGAGCTAGCGCTGAGTTACCTCAGAGGGCTTAAGCTCTTGGGTTAGGGCCCAATCCAAGAAACCAAGCTCTTGTTGTTTGTATTTCTATGCTTTGTTTCATTTTATGAATTAGTTGTTGTTAGATGAATTTCTTTCTTGGTTAAGAATAGGTTGCTTTTGGTGATTTAGAAGGTTGTTTCCATTTGAGTTTTTCATAGCAGGTTGAACAGTGATAGAAAGAAGATATAAAAGGCAATCAACAGAACCTTGGCCTCCTATCCTCCCTTTGGACCATGAATTGAGGCCAAGACCCTCTTGCTGCAACAAAAAACACAGATTTGTCTCTCCATAGGATTTCTAGTGTTGTAGTTTGTTAGAAGGTTAATGCTTTGCTTTAGGTCTCTTTCACCATGCTCATTTCTGTCTTGCAATAAGTTTCCTTCCATGCTTTCTCTCATTATAACATTTTTCAGCATTTCTTTCCATGTCTCATAATCTAGATTAGCTTGATGCAACATTTTGTTTTTTTTATGTACTTATTTTCCTTGCTTGCTTGATCTCCTTGTTTGATTTTTAGGTCCTTTTGCAGCAAATCTCTTCTCACAGCAAGTCAGCCTACCAGCCATCACATTCTCTCCCTAATCTATGCCCTACAGGTTGCCCAAAGTTCACCTCAAATCTACCTTAGTTTTCTACGTTTTTCCATAGGATTTCTTCCTCTCTCCCGACCATATTTTCCTCTCCTAGCAATCCTTGGTGACCCCTAGGTACCTTAACACATCATCCCAGCCTTTGGCTACCATTTCCACCCACTCTCACACCTTCAAAACCTCCAAAACTACTCTCGGCATCCTCCTGTAGACCTCTTGTAGACATCTAATAGATCCCCTACAGCCTCTTGTAGATTTTCTTGTGTGGCTTCTTTTTGAAGTCTGATTGCGGAAAAATCCTCCAAAAGGCCACGTGAGACCTCCTAGGACCCATCCACACCATCCTACATCTTCTCAAGTCCCAAAACCGCCCTCCATCGCCACCTAATCGCTGCCACATTCACAATCAGATAAATTACATGCATGACAATTTCACATAAAAATACCTAAAAATCCAAATCGATGTCTTTTGCTCATTTACTTCTAGAAATAGCTTGAGTAGATGTTGTTTACTTCCTGAGTAGTTAATGGCATTCATCTCATGGTTTATCACCTATTTTTCTACAAAAGTAGGATTAGTTGGTTAAGTAGGGTTTGCTATTTTTACTTTACATTTTAGTCTTATTTTCCTTTCTACAAGTAGAGTAGCCTCTGTAGAGTAAGCTTTCCTTTCTTTCATCACATATAGAGTTTCTTATGTAATCCATAGAAGTTGGCTTGAGCTCCTAGTGATCTTGTGCCACCTGACCAAGTGACATCCTGCAGTAAGAACTAATACTTGTGCATACAACACCGTCGCTTCCAAGTTTGTTACGAACTACTGGGTTGATAAAAGTAAAGTAGGAAGCCCAAGAGTTGTAGCATTATTGCTGTAACACTGGTGCTCACTAGTTTTTGGCGGCGTTGCTAGGGAAGCGTCAGAGTATTTTGTGATTACTGCTTTCTTCTATTTTCTATCGCAACCTTCTGCTAAGTAGCTTATTTCAGCAAAAGTAGAGTAGTTGTTTCTTTCAGTTTCCACATTTCCTTGCTTTCATTTTCAATTCTGCAATCTCCATTTCAGCAAAAGTAGATTAGTCATTTCCTTGCTTTTAGTTTTGCATTTCATTTGCTTTCATTTTCAATTCTATAAATTTCATTTTCAGCAACTTCATTTCAGCAAAAGTATATTAGTCATTTCCTTGCTTTCAGTTCTGCATTTCATTTGCTTTCCTTTTCAGTTTTGCGATTTCATTCTAGCAAGTTCATTTCAGTTAGTTGCAATTTGTTTGTTCAATCAATTTTAGTTTTGCAGGTACAAGCAGTGAAAAAACAAAAACCAACCAAAAATATTTCCTTTCATGTCTCGTAGGAACAGAGATAATTCAGGAAAATTCTTGCCCAACACCCCACTACATCACATAGCCAACCTTCTCTCTTCTTTGGTGGTAGTGATCAAGAAGAAAATTTAGGTGAACAACCAGAGATATTTGAAGAACCTATAGGGGAAGAAGAAGAAGAAAACATCCCTCCTAAGACAATTAAGAACATAAATGCTAGAGGGGATGGAGAAAGAATAGAGGGTACCTTTCCCATCTGGGAGACCGATGGGGACACCAAAATGAATAATATAAGTACCTCAGCCCTACCTCACTTCCATGGTTTGACCAGAGAAGATCTTGACACCTCCTTGTTTGAGTTTGTTGTCATCTGCCAAACCTGTGACTATGCAGAAGATGAGAAAAGGTTGAAACTATTTCCTTCTACCCTTAAGGATGCAGCATTGTGTTGGTTCATGGGGTTACCTGGAAATAGCATCACAACTTGGGCTCAGATGCAGCAGGCCTTTAACAACAAATATTGAGACTACTGTAGGTCAAAAGATACCAAGGAAGAAATCTTCTGAATGAACATGGGAAGTGATGAATCCTTGGAAGATTATGAAGAGAGGTTCCAGCTCAATTACAAAAGGGCTAGGTGCACACTTGACCCTGAATCTCTGAAGTTGGTCCTGCTCAGGGGAATTTCAGAAGACCTTCTAGACACCCTCCATTTATTGGCCAGGGGAGACATCTACCAACTACCTTATGAGGACATAAAGACTGTGTTTAGAAACCATTCTAGAGCAGCTAGAAAGAGAGGTACGTGGAGTCAACCCATATCTAGTACCTCCTCATCCAATTCATCCATCAAATGTGAACTTGGAAACATGCTGGAAGACTTCAAGAGTGAGATATTGCAAATTCTTGCCATACAAATGGATACCTTGCATATCAAAAGGAAACAAGAGGAAGTAGAGAGGGCTTTGGCCATTTTTTGTCCTAGGTGCACAAGGAGGCATCCTAGGAACGAATTCCCATTGAACTCTATAGAGGTTTCTTCAGTCTGTGAAGAAGATCATTCTATAGACAAGTTCCCTTCCTTGCCCGAACTTAAAGCTGTATACCAAGGGGCCAAAGGAGCCACTGAACCATTCTATTTCATGAACCAAATGAGATTGCATGGACCCAGACCATACTAGTAGGGGATGCAAAGTACATCTCAGGCATACTATAACCCCAACCAAGTCACTTCCATACCTTCTTGGGACCCTCCTACTCATCCCTCCTAGTCCACGCTTCCTCCTTAGTCCTTTCCATCTCAATACCATGCCCAACTCGCTGCTCATTCATTCCAATCCTATGCTCAACCACAACCTCAATGGAATGCATCTCATCAGGGGTGGAGGCCCCAGTACAACTCTCCTCGCGCTCTTTTTCCTACACCACCTACTCAACCACAACCATTGCCTCCTGCTCCATTAAGGCAACCCTAAATGCCTGCCCAGTTGAACCCGAACCTGAACAATAGACAGGCTCAGCCAGTATATATTGGGGAACCATCATGCCCAACTTATGCTATGGAGATTCAGGAGATTAACCTGCGATCTAGGAAGGTTCTCCGAGATAGTCAGCCTTCCCCTAGGGAGGTTAAGTAAGATAAAGAGGAAATTTAACCTAAAGCAATTCCACCCTTTCCTGAGAGACTATCGGGGACAACACAACCCACCCCAGAAGAAACTAAACTTTTGGGAGAATTGAAACAGTTATGTGTAAAGATACCACTTCTACAAGCCATAAAATATGTCCCTATATACAATTAGTTGATCAAAGAAAAGTTCTTTAGGCATCCAGGCAGGCGCAAGAGAGATGCCCCAACCATCAATGTCATAAGACAACTGTTCGGCTTGATGTTGGGGTAGCTAATCTGTCCAAAATATCTAGACCCTGGAAGCCCAGTAGTTGATGTCCACATCAATGGCACCATGATCGCACACACCTTGATTGATCTGGGAGCTGTCATTAATGTGATGACAAAGGATACCATGCTCAAACTCAACCTCCAGGGCTCCTTAAAGAAGACCACAACAGTACTGCAGCTAGCAAACTACTCCACCATGACCCTTGATTTCTTGGTTCTCCAGCCGAAGGCAAAGCTCACTAGGTATCCTTTTATCCTGGGAAGACCCTGGTTGGCTACTGTTGATGCCTACATTAGCTATCAGGCTGGGAACATGACCATCAATAACGAGCATATGCCCAAACAGTTAGTCCTATACCCTCTTGCTCAACCCTTTCTAGAACATGATCTCCCTCCTTGGTTGGAGGAGGAGGATGAGGATGAAGTCTATTCTACACCACTTTGTGCATTAGAAACTGCCATGGGGGGGAAACTGCAAGATGAGGATGATATCATTGAAAATTTAATTCAGAATCCAACCCCTAGTACCTTGCCATTAGAGGACATGGTGAAAGAAACCCAAAAAATCCCTTAACTGATCTTTGTGAGGCTGACTCGACCTCTCTCTGTGTTAAGAATATAGAGTTTGGCCCAGAAAGAACCTTGAAAATCAATCCATCCCTATCCACTTCTCAAGAGAAGGAGTTGTGTAGCTTATTGAGAAAACATTAAGATGCCTTTGCTTGGAGTTATAAGGAGATGGAGTGCACCCTTCAGTATATACTCATCATATATAGATTAAGGAAGATTGCAAACCAGTCAAGCAGCCTCAAAGGAGGATGTATCTATCCCTTAAAGACATTGTTAAGGAAGAATTGCAAAAATTACTTGATGCGGGATTCATCTACCCCATCTTTGTTAGTGAATGGGTCTCTCCTTTGGTGCTAGTGTCAAAGAAAAATGGTAAGTGGAGAATCTGTGTCGATTATCGGGAATTGAACAAAGCCACTAAAAGGATAATTTTCCTTTACCTTTCATAGATCAAGTGTTAGATGGTCTAGCGGGGAAAAAGTTTTTCTCCTTCCTAGATGGGTTTGGCGGATACAATCAGATCCAAATCAGCCCGGAAGACCAAGATAAGACCACTTTCACTTGTCCTTGGGATACCCTTTCATATATGGTCCTTCCTTTTGGTTTGTGTAATGCTCCAGCCACTTTCCAGAGAGCAGTATTGAGTATATTTTCTGAACTGGTTCATGATGCAGTGGAAATATATATGGATGATTTTACTCCTTATGGTTCTAACTTTCAAGAAGCTTTATCTAACCTAGGAAAGTCTTGGACAAGTGTATTGAAATGAACCTATACCTCAGTCTAGAAAATTGTGAATTTTTTATGACTGAAGGGACTGTGCTAGGTCATGCAATATCTTAACAAGGATTGTAGGTGGACCCCAACAAAGTTCCCATCATCCAAAGTGTCCCACCTCCTCAAAAGGTGAGAGATGTCAGAAGTTTCCTAGGCTTAGTTGGATATTACAGAAGATTCATTAAAGATTTTAACAAGTTAGCCTCTCCGTTGTTTGGTCTTTTAGGAAAAGATGTCGAGTTCATATGGTCTGAAAACTATCAAGAAGCCCTAGATACCTTGAAAAGAAAATTTGTGACTGCCCCAATTTTGAGAGGCCCAAACTGGGCCCTACCTTTCCACATTCACATTGATGCCTCGAACGAAGCAATAGGAGCAGCCTTAGGACAAATTGATGAAAATTTACCTTATGCCATATACTTTATAAGCAAAAATTTGTCAAAGGCAGAGTTAAACTACATGGTGACCAAGAAGGAACTCCTAGCTGTGGTGCATTCCTTAAACAAATTCAGACATTATATCACAAGCTATCAAACCTTTGTGCACACTAATCATGCTGCAATTAGATATTTAATGAACAAACTGGATGTAAATGGTCACATTATTACATGGTTTCTTTTACTATAGCAGTTTGATTTGACCATTGTTGGTAAGCCTAGTAAAGAAAATGTTGTTGCTGACTTTTTGTCTAGAGTAAATTTGCTTGCAGATGAAGAAGGAATGGTGGATGATCAAATGCTAGATGAACACCTATTTTCTATCTCAATACTCTCTCCATGGTTTGCTGATATAGAAAACTACTTGGTTTCAACATTGGGATCCTGGGAATCTAATTCTGACAGTACATATTAATGGGGTGGATATCCCAAATGTACTGGTAGATTTGGGGGCAGCGATTAATGTTATAACCTCTACAACTATGATTACCTTGGGACTACGAAAGATCGATATACTATTAGACTAGTAAGGAAGATGGAAGATATCACCATTTTGGTAGACTCATGGAGATACCCCGTTGACCTTTTGGTTTTTACATACCCAATCCCCATCTGGTGGGCATCCTTCAATTTTAGGAAGACCTTGGTTTGCAACCGAAGATGCTTACATTGGGTGTCAGTCTTGAAACATGGTAATATCCAATGGGGAAGTTACAAAGAACCTTGTCCTTTACCCCCCTACAGAACCAAGTTCATCAAATAAACTTGGATTTACCTTGATTCAAAAGTCTCTACTTGCCAAAGAGCCCAAATATGAAGATGAATAAATTAGACCTATCCTTACCATTAGCGAGGCTCTCTATTTTAAAGAAGGAACAGAGGACGATGCCATTAGCACCTTTCTCAGCAATCTTGACTCTGTTTCTGATTCAACATGTTAGCTGTTAGAAACTGTCATGAGCTACAATATTCTAGAAGATATTGAACCAGAAACAGAAATAGAAAGCATTCCTAAAATTGTGCCTCATAATAGTGTTCCTGTAGAAATTGAACTAGGGAAAACATTGAATATTAACCCTGACCTTTCACACTCCCAATCCGAACAGCTACTAAAAGTCCTTCAGGAGCATAAAGAAGCTTTTTCTTGGGAGTATACCGATATGAAAGGCATCCATGCTGATTTATGTACTCACCATATATACATTAAAAAGGAATGTTATCCTATTAGGCAGCCACAAAGAAGAATGAATCTTGCCTTAAAAAACCTTGTCAAAGATGAATTGCAGAAGCTATAAGATGTGGACTTTATTTATCTGATATCGTATATTCAATGGATTTTCCCGCTGGTCATTGTTCCTAAGAAGAATTGGAAGTGGTGGATTTGCGTTGATTACAGGGAACTAAACAAAGGAACTCAGAAATACCATTTTCCCTTATCCTTTATTGACCAAGTTCTTTATACATTAGCCCAGAAGGAGTTTTTCTCCTTTCTGGATGGATTTAGCGGATACAACCAGATGCAAATAGCTAATGAGCATCAAGACAAAATTACCTTCACATGCCCTTGGGGAACCTTTGCCTACCGAGTCCTTCCATTTGGCCTCTGTAACGTGCTTGCTACCTTTCAAAGGGAAATATTAGGAATTTTCTCTGATCTAGTTAATGACAGTGTCGAGATTTACATGGACGACTTTACCCCATATGGGGATTCCTTTACAAAAGCTTTGAAAACTTAGAGAAATTACTTGAAATATGTAAGCAAACACATGTTTCTCTAAGTACAGTCAAATGTCATATGATGATGAAGGGATAGTGTTGGGACACTTGCTTTCAGCTGCAAGAATTCATGTTGATCCTGCAAAGGTAGAGGTAATATTAAAATTTCCTATGCCTAAGACATCCACACATGTATGCAACTTTATTGGTTATGCTGGCTATTATAAGCATTTCAAAGAATTTTTTTCTAAAATGACATTCTCTCTTTTTCAGTTGTTTCCTAAAGATGTAGAATTTGTGTGGACAGATGAATGTGAAGCAACTTTCGTAGAAATCAAAGAAATAGTCTAAAAGGATTTGATATTATGTAATCCTAACTGGAAGCTTCCGTTCAACATCTCTTCAGATGCTTCTCAAATAGTAGTAGGGATAGTTTGGGTGCAGTAGGAGGACAAGAAGCTGTATGAAATTTACTATGTCAGCAAGAATTTGACCCCTACTGAATTAAATTACACGGTAACTGAAAAGGATTTCTTAGCTATTATTTACGTTGTTAATAGATTTCAGCATTACCTCATAGGATATACTACTTTCTTGTACAATGATCATACAACTATTAGGTATTTGATACATAAACCAATAATCCCTGGTTGTGTTACAAGATGGTTTTTGTTAATTCAGGAATTTGATATTACCATTGAAGACAAACTAGGGAAAGATAATGTAGTCACAGATTTCCTATCTAGGATGAGTACTAGTGATGAAGGTACACCTCTAGAGGATAGTTTCCTAGATGAACATCTTTTTTCAATTTCTACTCACATTCCGTGGTATGCAAATATTGCTAACTTTCTTGCTAAAGGAAAAGTGCCTCAGGACTTGTCTTACAGAGAACAACGAAGGATTATCCATCGCAGTGCTCGTTATTCATGGATAGAGGGATATCTCTTCTATACAGGATCTGATCAGTAAATTTGGTGCTGCATAAGTGCAGATGATATCTATGATGTTCTAAGAGCTTCTCATGATGTCCCCTATGGGGGACATTTTGCAGATAAGCGGACGGGTCATAAGGTGTTACAAATGGGATACCATTGACCTTCTATTTTTCATGATGCAAGGAAATTTGTTAGAGAGTGTGTTAGCGCTCAAATCTGCCTTAGGCTAAAATAAGGCAAGACACAAGGCCACATCAAACCACGCTCAGCCTCGTAGCTAGCCCTACAAGGACAGGAGAGGGATCTCTCTGGGTCAAACTCGACAAAAGGTAATCAAGAAGATTCGAGATGATCGAATTGATAACTAATTTTAGGCTAGGTATTAAGTACAAAGAGTTTAGGATTGATTTATTATGATTTTGTTGAAATCAAGGGAAAGGCAATTTTGGGTGCGGGGATGAGGGACAGTTTTTGCAGAGGTCCACTTGGGGCAAGATAAGCAATTGTTTTGATGCCTTAAAGCAAGTGAGATGGATATATCAGACCGGTGAGAGGCTAAGGAGAGCAAGGGGTCTCAAGGATTCTCCTTAAACTGAAGAAAACATAGAATATTAAACAAATTTAAAGGCAGAGCATGACAATTTCATGATCTAACTTAACATTCATTTGCTTAATAAGAGAAGATTCAATAGAGATAATGATGCACATATATAACTTACAAGAACTGAAAGAAAGACACCATCAAGTCATAAGCAACATGATCCCAAGTAGTGCTGCAAAACGCCTGGTCTTTTCCTTGCCAAAATGTGGGTAAAATATGTAAAATATAGTCTCAAAATATCCAAGGATTCCAACCTCTGCATGGAATGAAAAATTACATTATAACCAAGCCAAACATTCCTAACCTCTATGAGTCTCCTTCTAAGGAGTTGTTCAACCAATTCTAAACTGAGCACTACAAACTAGGCAATCAAAACAACTTGCCTCTATAAGCTTTGAAACCAATTCATTCATTAATTTTTTGCCATTTTATGAATGAATCTTCTAGAATAGGTAAAAAAGTGTCATGTCAACATGAAATTACATTAATTACATAAAAGAGGATGAAAAATCCCACCAAAAAGTCAAAAGTAGTCAATGCTGCGTTTTCCTGGGCTGAAGGTGCAAAACTGGCAAATTTTCCCAACACGTAGCGCGCCAATGAGGCACAAGTGGGCTTGTTGGAAAGGCCTAGATGTCTACTCTCCCGCCCAAGTGGAATTTCTCAATTTGGTGGCCATTTACCCCTCCAAAATTGCAATCTCCCAAGACTACTTTCTGTGTGTCCAAAAAGTGACAGAAGGTCATTTTTTGCTTGTTTTTTGACCTTTTGGGGGCTCAAATCTTCATGAAACTTCTTGGCAGTGGCTGAACAAGTGTATTTTGTCACGCAAAATCCAAAAATTCTGAGTTTTTGTGAAATGTACCTCGCCAACTTAAGGGTAGCGCGCGGCGCGCTACGCGTTGAGCTGAAGATGAAAACTGTGCAAAAAACCCTGATGCGTAGCGCGCTTAAGCCCTACGCGTAGCGCAACTTTACGATACTTTTTGGAGGCCTTCCCGGTGTCAAAATTGGGCACCGAATAGCTTGTTGGAAAGGTATTTGAGTCTAATTTCCAACACAACTAGAATGTTTCAATTTTGAGTTCATTTGCCCTATCAAAAAGCAAATCTCCCAAGACTGGTCAAAATGTACCAAATGAGGCTGCCTCAAGGCAGAGTGCTGTTGCAGTTACTTTTGAATGCCTTCCTCAACTCCAAAATGAGCTCATGATAGCTCATTGGAAATATATTTGTGTCTAGTTATCATTTGACTCATCTAAAAAGTCATTTCGCCAACCAAGCTAGGAGAAAACTTGATTTTCCCAAGGTCACTTCAGAGGTGCATTTGATTCTCCTGAGGCAACGGTATTTTTGACATTTCTCTAAAACCATGATACCTGTGTAAAATGTGAGGGAGGTTTTTCTTCTTTGGAAATTTTTGGACAAAAACATCTCTCCATTTTCCAAAATTCATCTTTTATTGCTCTAAAACATCTTTTGAGTGAAACTTGTCCCAATGTGTGAAACAAGGGATTTTGTCGAAATGAAGTGAAATGAAGGTGATAAGGGGCTTCTAAATTCTTGGGGAAATTTTTGGAAGTAGGGAGGGATGTTAGGAATTAGGGGAAAGTGGAATCTCAGAGATTGAGTGAGGGGAAGGGGTCCAAAAGGGCTAAACACAGGCCTAGCCTAGAAAATTGCCAAGTTGTAGCAAGAAACTAGGGTTTGTGGAAAAATGGGGAATTTGGGGAATCTCAGCTGATGGGAAGTGTTTAATAAGGTACATGAATAGGGGAAGGTGTATGAAACATCTGGATAAAGTTTTGCCGATGATTTGACGTCCAAGAAAATTGCTTTCAACCCTAGAGAGGAAATGACCTCAGGCGCAACTGAAGATGAACAAGGTGTAAATGACTCATTAGACATTGACATGATAATGGAAACCTATGAATGATGATAGACTCAGCAAATAGTGCAATAACTGCATTTGACACTTTAGAAGGAGTGAAAGCAACTGACTAAGTGCCTAGTGCCAAATTTTGCTTGAAGACTCACTGAAATGACAAAATTTGACCTTGACACTCTGAGACCACTTTGTAAGAGCATATTTGATCACTGGAGGAAGGCTGGAAAGACTGACACTAACAAGGTGAAATAGTTTCCAGCGGATGGGTCAGCCTGGTTGGGTAGATCAAATGCCACTACAGCCTCAACTAGCTCTTGAGCCATTTGAAAAATGGGCTATTGATTTCGTTGGACCATTTAATCTGCCTACACAACAAAAATTTCCCATTATGGTTTGCACAGATTCCACAACAAAGTGGGTAGAGGAAAAGGCTATTGTGAAAGCAACGAAACAGGTTGTCTCAGACTTTTTATTTGAAGAAATTCTTGCACGGTACGGAGCTCCTAGAGAGATAGTTTCAAATGGGGGGGCACAACTTACATCACATCTAATAGCAGGACTTGTGAAGAAATATGGAATCAAGCATAGGGTAACATCTCCATATCACCCTCAAGCGAATGGTCAAGTTGAAAGCACAAACAAGGTACTAGAGAATATTCTTACGAAGAGTGTAGAAAACCATTGCCGGAATTGGGCTGAAAAACATCTTGAGGCACTATGGGCGTATAGAAAAATGTTGAGTAACACAACGATATTTTCACCATATGAGCTTGTCTATGGGAAATCCCCTTTGTTTCCAGTGGAATTTGAAATTAAGATGCTTAGGACAACCCTTGAAATAGGTTTATATCTTTTAGAAGCCCGGAAACATTGGCTGGAACAGCTGAATGAGTTGAATGAAATTCGTTAGGTAGTTGTCCAGAATATTGATGTGATTCAGCAGCAGTGAACTAAATGGCACAATAAATTTATTAAGAAAAATGTGTTTCAAAGAGGGAATTGGGCATTCTCTATGATTCTCAATTCAATGATTTTAAGGAAAACTTTGCTCCAGATGGATGGAGCCATATGAATTTGATACAGTGTTTGATAATGGGACTATTAGACTTATCACAATTGATGAGGCGCATACTCCTTTGATCGTGAATGGACATCACCTCAGATTATATCAATGTCCAACTTCAAGAGACTCCTTTATCAAATATCTCTTCGATAACTCTAGTTTTGAAGTTATTAGTGTAGGGAATTCCCCTCGCACCCCTATACTAATATATACTATATAATTAATATATAATAATGTGTTACTTATCTTAAATCTTTTTCTTGCAGGTACCTCACTAGCATTGTTACTCCGCCGGTGCTATCACTCCATGGCAATGGCAATTTCATCTAAGTATTTCGGCATTGTTACTCCTTCACTATTGTTACTTTTTTGGTGTTGTTACTCCATGGCGATGACGATTTCATCTAAGTATTCTGGTGTTGTTACTCCGCTGGTGCTATTACTCCATTGCAATTTTGTCTAAGTATTCTGGTGTTGTTAATCCTCTGGTATTATTACTCCTTCGGTGTTGTTACCGCACAGGTTCTATTACCCCATCACGATTTCATCTAAGTGTTCAAGCGATGTTGTTACTCCTTCGATGTTGTTACTCCCCCACTGCTATTACTCTGTTAAGGTAAGTCTCTCAAGTACGTCCCCGATCGAATTTGTGGATTTGATTAACAATTCATGCGACATGAATTGACATGACCGTGGATGGTCATCCATTAGTTGGGGGGAGGTACTATAATGATGGCTCATTATTACTTTTATCAAACCTTGTGCTAAGCACAATTCTCCACCATTTTTCACACAATGTCCATATGCATCGGGATTGAAGTTAGTATTGTTGTAATAATGGATGGTACTTTCTAATACTATGAAATAATTACCATTATTTCCTTCCATTACTATCCATGATTCGCCATGAGTTTTCCATATTGTCATCATTAGCCTTTTGATTTTTACTCTTGCTACACTCCATCCTTGTCACAAAATTTCACTGCACTCCATCCCTGTTACAAAGCTCTCACTACAAATCTCCCCGCGGATGCTCCTTCCCAATGGTCTATTGTTACTCCAACGTGTTGTTACAATACATTGCAATGGGTGGATAGGATGTGAGACATGAACCAGACAATACAAAGCAGGTTCGACACAATGCAGATGTTTGGCAAGTTTTCTTGGATGCAGGGTGGCATGTGTATTTCGAGAGACTATAAGGATTTGATGAAGCCGTCACAGTGGAATTTGCGTTAAACTTAGAAGGAAATCACTCTAGAGTCTGTGGATTGGATATTTCTATCATAGAGGAAGTTATTTCAATTGTTAGAAAATCACAACAAAGAGGTCAGAAATGGTTATCTTGGAAGTCTCCTCTATCGAAGCTTCCAGAATTGTTTTTATAGGCTGGGGAGACAATGATCCAGAAAGGAAGAGGGCATGATTGTAAATCATTGCCATATCCATGGGGTGAGGTGATGTATTTTGTAATGAGGTATGTTACCTATCAATGTTTCTTCTCTACATTGTTTAAGTATCACTTCAAGCTTCTTGCATGCCTTCGGTTTTAGCATGCACAGGTTCATGCTTTTAACATGCCATACTTCCTATGGAGAAACTTCACTTAATGGTGCAATCTGCCTGATGGTCTCAACAACCATTAGTGGTTCTTACAAATCATGGGTTGGTAATATTATTGGTGATGCATGGGTCTCGAACCTCTGTGGCTTGGCCATAATTCACCAAATTGGTGAAGGAAGAACATGTGGGCATGCTACCTGCAGGAGAAGAGGAAGAAGATGTAGCAATGGAAGAAGAGGCCACGGACAATGATGTTCCAGCGTCGCCTATTGGCCCAACATAGATGGATGTAATGGAGGTAGAAGAGAGTGCAGTTGATGTTGCTACACAAGAACCAGCGTTGACTGACAATCTGGGAGAAAAATCACCACCCATGGGTGCGGTTACAGGTGGTGTTGACATAAAGAACCAGCATCACCTATTCGAACAGTTGAATTACTTGTGATTAAGAATGTAGCTGGTGTTGTTACACAAGAACCAGCACCACTTGTTCAAACAGTTGAAGAACCTATGATTGAAAACATAGGTGGGGGAAACAGGGGCCGCAGTCAACACCACTTCACAAGAGACAGTGTTCTTTGCTAAGAAGAAGGACAACTTGCAAAAAGCATAGGCAGGAAGAGAAAAGGGGAGCATAGAACAGTCGATGGATATAGAAGAAGAAGAAGGAGGGTCTACGTCAACAAGCATTGAGAGAATGAGAATTGACGAAATTGTTACTTGTTCTCCTTTTCTTGCATCCTTTCCAAGAGGGACAAGGAAAACCCATTCCTCTAGACGTATGGAGAAAGAAGAAGCTTCTCCTCCGATCTTGAAATTTGTTGGTAAAGTTAAGGGCACCATTATCAACACATTTATTCAGAAACCAATGTTGATTGGTGAAAGAATTGAGCAAATTGAAGGGTTAGAGGTTGGCACTGTCACACAAGAACTAGTGTCAATCGAAAAACAAAATGAAGAAGCTTTGGCTGGTGTTGCCCCTGTAGAACTACTCTTGAGCTGATGGAGGAAGATGCAACTAAACAAACTAACCTGCAAGGGCTATAAATAGTTCCTAAGCTAATGGAGGAGGATGTTGTTGAACAGACTGACCCACAATGGCTAGAAACTGTTCCTAGACCGATGGAGGAAGATGTTGTTGATCAGAATAACCCAAAAGGGTTATAGACTACTTCTTAGCATATGGAGAAGATTGTTACAGATGAGGGTGACTCACAAGGGTTAGAAAATATTCCAGAGCAAAAGGGAGAGGACAAATTTGATCAAAATAACCTACAAGATTTAGAGACCATTCCTAAGCAATTGGGAAAGGATACTACTGACAAAACTAACTGCAAGGGTTAGGGACTATTCCTACACAGGTGGAAGAGGATGGTTAGGTAGCAGAGAAATTACAAGAGAAGGGTGTCAAAGACACTACTACACAAGACCCTACAGTGAATCCAAAAGCGTAGAGGGAAAATGTAGAGGTATTGCGACCTGAAGAAAGAGATGGTGGGACTGTTCCCTGAGCTCAGAAACAAACAGAAGAAGTTAGAGTAAAACAAGAGCTCGTTGACGATTTTTTCAATGTTAATCTTCTAGGCCCTGGACCAGATGTGAGGCCTATAGAATAAGTAGCTGTGAAACAAGAGTTTATTGAACAATGTGTGAGAAGAAGACCCCCTCTTAAGGAATGATATCAAGCACAATTTAGAGAGAATATGCAGTTGAAAATGGAGGTAATGAAATTAAGGAAATGGTTGTAGCACCTATAAATAAAAGTGAGGAAGCACACGAAAAATGCTGCAAAGCCTCAGCCTGAAACTGTTTCAGTGGAAAAAAATACTGACAACATGCCAATGACTTAAACAGCTACATAGACAGAGTCATTTTTACATATGATCGAGGCATGAGATATTGTCATGTCTGTAGAAATCCAGAAGGGGCAAGCTACAACAACTCATTTTTAACGAGGGTCCATTCCTTTAGAGGCACACCAGGAAGGAATAAGGAAAACTTGCGAGCAATCTGCGAAAACAGTCTCTCGTTATATAGACAGATAGAAAAGGAAAAGTGGAATCAGGACAAACAACAAAAGAAAATTGAGGAGATGGAAGAACAGGTGAAGTTACTTAAGGCCGATAAGGAAGAGATGTTTACCTTGGCTCAGCAAGAAATGGCTTATTTTCCCCCTACTCATAGCTACGCCTTGTTCCTCCATGAACAATATATATTCTTTTGTTTAGAAAGCATCCGTCAGGAGCTTAGTCACGATATAGAAGATTCAAAGTAGTTTTTTCACATCTTGAGATGCCACAATATTTTGGACCATCATTTGATGTGCGAGCTATACATGCATGACTACTTCGTGGGAAATAATCAATCATTTAACCCAGTGCCATATGTAGGAGACATTCAACTCAGACCTTTTAAATCCTACACCCTCAACTAGGTTAAATGGAAAAAGGCTTTTGATACGTTTGAAGAAAACTAGGCAAATAGGCCACTTGTCATCATGATGGAGAATTGTCAGTCTATGAATGTTTATAACAGACATGAAACCCTCTTGGGGATCGAAGGAAGGAAAGAAATTTTTTTGGAAACTTAGCAATAGTGTGTTGATATATGAACAAAACAGATCTTCACTTGTTAGGAGGAGGCCTGGGACAATTGCCAAAAAAGGTGGATGTTCTCGTCATTAGTTGTTAGAGTATGTGAACCTTTTGGGGCACCCAATTTCGCTCGGGCTCTAAACAGGGTACCTTGGTATATTGCGTGCATGTGGCTTCATGGGGTCCGATGGATGGGTTTGAGGTTTGGACTCCTCATCATCTGGCTTCCAATTGATCAGTACACCCCAGCTTATGAGGTAAGTGAGGATTGGTGGAAAGAGGTCATCCAAACAGATGGGTATAAGTGTCCAGGGACAAAGATGTCTGCCAAATACGATCTTGCATAGCTTCACATTGACCATCGCAGCTTGAACCCAAACTTTCACTAGTGATAAACTGCATGAGGACATGCAGTAAGGCCAGTTGGGGGGAGATGTTTGTGGCTAGATTTGCATACTTTTACTCACCCTTTTTACCTTATTCTTTTATCCATTTCACGCCAATAGTGGTTAATTGATATCTTAAATTGCACAAGTATACCTCTCATCATGTATTTATGGATTATTGGTCAATGAAGCATAGTCATAGGGTATTATTACCTAAATGACTTGCTAATTCAGTTCTTTCAGTAGATTTCAAGGGAGAATGACCAAGACCGTGATACAATGAACGATGTTATCAAACTAGCAACGCTATTCTTGAATATTGGTTGTAATGGTGAATCAACCCTTTGATTGACATATTGTTATATTTTAATATTAAGTTTTGTTATGAAAGCCATCATGTAATTAAGGGCATACACTGTTGTAATTCTAGGAGTTGTATCATTGACGAATTGTATAACATAGAGTTGCGGGTTGTGAAAGCCAACACTGTTAAGAGGTGTTATTTTCAAAAGAATACTTTAAATTTGAGTCTATAACAACACATTTGTAATATTTATTTTATTAATGATAAATTGATCTTCTTAGCATCTCGTGATTCTTTGATCTCGCCACATGCCTGATCAGGGAGTTGGGCCCACTGTCCTAACCAATTGCTGCTGGATTAGATATGTGTTAGGTTTATTTTTGTACGTTTATGATTGTTTTGAATGTTTATCGGTGCGTTGTTGCAAGTCCTTATTGTTGTTACTCATATTTGTTGTTACAATTACTACTTGTTTTTACACTTATTTGTTGTTACAGTGTTGTTTGCAGGACACATTGATGAATTTATAGTTAATGTTTAGTGCTGGGTAGGGAAACTGTGGCCTGCACATATAGTGCATGATAGCCCTGAAATAACTTGCAGAGCTCTGGGTTGAAAACTAAATGTGGTTTGGTTGAATTGCATGATTTACACTTGGACACCAACAAATTGATCCTCAAAAGCCTTTGTATCATTGAGGCCTCTATTTTCTTCATTTTCCTTCAATTTTCCTGACATGAAATTATGTGACCTTTCACATTCCTTTTCTCCTATTTTTCTTTATTTTCATAAATAAATGCCAATTAATTCCTTTTTTCCCTTCCAAATCCTTTGCTAATGCCTTTTACAATTTCCTTAGCCATAATAAACTAAATGAACACCCACTAGGATGTTTTTCCAAACATTCAACTTGGAATATGTGTCCCATGACCTTGGTCTTATATGTTTTTACATGGAAAATTAACCTAGGGTTGTTACAAACATGTCCCCCTTAGGGGAATAGTTTCCTCGATGTTCAATGACACCTATGACCAGTAAACCACTAAAAACAAAATATACTGCCTAGGGAGCTTTATAATCCAACTCGTTGCATTATTTACAATGACCTCTGCTGAAAACAAAACAACATACCGCTTACTAGAGATTTATAACATAGCTCATTATGTTATTTACAATAACAACCATATATACTTATGCACATTTGCTTCAACCAACAAGTAATCATACCTCTATGGAGATTTATAAATCCAACTCATTAGAGTATTTACAATAACATAGGCATATATACATATGCACAATTTCTCTAGCCAACAAAAAAAAAATATGATGGTTGCATCAACAACAAGGGAATCCAGAGGCTCACACCTTCACCCCCAAAAGTAGTACCATGATTCACCTTCTTCCTAGGATATCCAAAATCCACTACCAAAGTCAAACCTACATCGAATATCCGGTGCTACGATCCATGCGCTATTTGTTCTCTCAGTGAATAGTTACCAACTCATTGTTCCAGGGCACACTCCCAATTTGCTTCTGATTCCATTTGGGAATGTTAATGACCAAAATAAATTCATTCCCCTACCTTCCCTTCTCTACTACATAGTCCCTCAGGAAATCCTGCCACCTGCTTCCATGCAGTCACACATCTTCCAAGTTCTACTAACATCCCCTTCTCTACTACACAGTCCCTTGGGTGATCCATCCATTGGCAAGGTTTCCTCGCACTATAAGGTCCAAAAACCAAGGCATGTCCCTACCTTAAAACCATCATATCAGTCATAGAATGCTCATGGAAATCAATGAACCCTATTGGGTACCAAAGTCCCACAATGGCCCTACTCCTAAATGCTTTACCAACATATTACATTGCATGTTCCATTTCCTTTTGTTGCTACTTCTAATTCTTGCAGTCAATTCCAACTACCCAACCTGGGCATTTCCATGATTTCATGTACCAAGCACATAACTGCCATTAGATTTAAAATAAATTGAAATAAATTTGAATCATACCTCATTGGTGCCCCATCAAAGAGGTACACTTGCAATTATGTTCACTTCCTGTCACAACAAGACAAACTAGTTACTCGATCAAATCATCATGTATAAACATATCACATCTAGTTAGCTCAAAATGCAACCATCATAATCAAAATCATAGATTATGTGTAACCATCATAAATCATAGTCATAGATCACATGCATAATTAAAAACTGAAATAAAGCACTTATACTTATCCTTTAAATGGTTATTTTGTTGTCTTTGTTCATTTTCCTTTTTCGTACGTACACCAGATCAATTGCCATACTCAACAAGCACCTAATGCCTTTTCTTCAATCATGTACACATACACACAATGTGCATCACATGTATAAATCCACACACAGTGTACAACACAACACATACACATATACCCAGTGTACAACACAACACATACACCTACACTCGGTGTACAAAAAAACACATGCTCCCACACCCTGTGTAGAACACAACACATACACCTACACCTACTGTATAAAACAACACATACTCCTACACCCGATGTACAACACAACACATGTACGTACATAGAGTACAACAAAATGAATACATATGTCATGACACAATGACTACACAATACCACATGTGCATAACACAATATCTATGATGTGTACACAATACCACATATACACAACACCACCTGCACAATGTGTACACAACACCACCTGCAAAACGTGTACACAACATGACCTTCACAATGTGTACACAACACCACATGTTCACAACATCGCCTGCACAATGTGTGCACAACACCACATGTACATAACATCACCTGTACAATGTGTACACAAAACCACATGTACATAGTACCACATGCACGATATGTACACAACACCACATTCAAGACATATACACAACACCACCTGCACACAACACCACATGTGCAACATATACACATCACCTCATGCACACAACACCACATGTACAATCATGCACACAACACTATATATACATAACACCACATGTACAATACGCACACAACACCACTTGTACAATCATGCACACAACACCATATGTATACAACACAGCATATCCAACATGCACACAACACCACATATAAAACATGCACACAACACCATATGTACACAACATCACATATACAACAAGTATGCAATAGTAGTACTCCACATCTAGATAACACACCATCTCTACCAAGAAACTTTTCTTCCAATGTCTCTCAACTATCCATGCTTGTCCTCACATGTTGCAAATCACACTTCTTTCATTTTGTTAATGTATCCCTCAACATTACCTGTCATAGCCTAAACATAGGCATAATATAAGCACATAATACTAATTCACATCCACACGATACTAACCTCATAGATCTGTCAAGGCTACTCTTCCTACTTGATTCCTCATGAAACTAAGAACCTCTTCATGCCATTCACCTACATAAGAAATCATTCCTCCATAAGGATGATCCCTGACAACATATCAGACAACGATACACACACACACACACACACACACACACAGATATATATATAGTAGCATAAAAAAATCACGACCCTCGATGACCCACCCATTTATTAATAGTGATAGTCAATATTATATTAATAAATGGGGACCCTTTAAAAATCCTTCCAAAAATAAGTTTAGCACTTAGTCGTTTTTCTTGTTAATTTTTGGAATAAAGCAAGATATCAAGATAAAACCTTTTGAAAAAGATAGCAAACGTTCGCCTTTTCGCATATCACATGATCAAGTGTGTCAAAAGCCTTTCTATCAATCAAAATTAGCGAAAAGCGATCAAAAGAGAACACAACATTAAACCTTGAAACTATTAGGTTTCCCATGTGAACTAAGTTCTAAAGCATTTCTTATTAAAATAAGGCACGCATCGCAAATCACCAATTATAAGAGGTGTACCTTAACAAAGTATCTTAAACCATGTGATATGTGAGATTGTGATGACACAATCTCCCTTATCGCATTGCATTAAGAACAATTAAGAGAAGCCTGAAACATTATCATCATGTGAGATTGCGAAATGCGATTGAAGATCTGGAAAAGATTCTGAAATATGTTATAAACAAGCACTCAAGTTCATTGCTTAAGAAAAAGGGATTTACATAGAAAATCCTAAAAAATAATCTATGCTTTGAAAATGATAATGAGTGGCCCACATTTTGCATCCCACAGAAACTAAGGAACGTTAAAGAAAGTGCATAATCACAATACGATAATGCAATTTGCGATATTGCATCACAATCGCAAAATCGACATTTTCGTAGTTTAAAGCTCACCACCCTAAAAAGTTTCTTCCCAACTTATGATGCAGAGAATTAATGAGAAACAAAGCTAGGGATAAGGAACCATTAGTGGGCATTTAGTAAGGGTTAATGGCATTTACATTTGAAAGGCAGTTCAACGTGATACGATATCTTCTCACCCGCGTTCAAATAAAACTCCTTTCTTCTCACCTTTTCAAAGTTATCTGGATCATTCATTCTTATTTTCATTCTAATCTCTGTATATCTGATAGCTTCTGTTTTGCTCCATTTTTAGGAAAAATCCACAAAAAGAGTCGTTGGGAGCAATGGCAAAGAGGGGCAAGGTAGTCGTGTATGAGAAATCAGAAATGTTATTCTCTGATACTACATGCAACAGAGATGGAGGAACCTCTACATGGGAAACCATGTATGATTTATTAGAAGAAGAGCAACCAAGATCTCTAGTAACAAAGGCCACAGTCGATGGTCATGCTTCCTCAGACACCTCCATCTTTGAGACGATGTGTTCATTTCTGCACCACATATCCACAAGACCAATGATAATTCCATATGTAGATATGGTAAAGTGGATAATTGATTAAGTGGATGTCTAAGACAAATAATTTAAGAATAGCAAGCAAGAGGTTATGGGATATTTTTCACTAGACAACCTGCGGCTTATGTACAATCTGCTAGAGCCACAAATGTTCTACAGCAAACAGTTCCTTGAGAAATTTGCTAAGAATAATGATGACCCAACATACATCACATGAACCTGGACACAAAATGAAGGCAAGATCAGAAAGGATAAAATGGGTATGTATTCTACAACATCTATAACTCCCCCTCATCATTTTGCAGTAGCAATGCTATGTAGAATGTTTGGCAAGCCCGATAGTACCAAATTTTCCCCATAATGGTTGCCATTAATAGATGAAATTGTAAATGCGACAATAATGAATTGGGCCCAATTTTTTTATGATAATTTGGTGAAGGCTCTAATGGAGTATAGGAGAAATAGGAATATCTCTTCAAGGGTTTCCCATCCATTTTTTATTTGTGCCTATGTAATGGATGCGATCTATTTTGGCTCCAAATTTCCTATCATGGGATGGAAGTGGACTGTGAAAGACCCATTTCCCATTCATATATTTCATAATAATATGTGGGAGTCTCAGTCTCGCCCCCATTTTTGCATAATTTGTCATGGATTTATGTTGCCTATCCATAAACAAGTCTACAAAAAAAATGCCCCTAGGTTTTCTAGAGAAGCTGACGCAGATATCCTACCTGTAGCTAGATGGTTTGGGCAGGAGACATTTACATATATTAGAGTATTTGGGAGAATTTCTTCACTGCATGTCCTCCCATAATATGTCCCCGATAAGTTAATGGTTAGGGAGATAGCCTACCAAAGAGCGAGAGAAGGCGGGTTGAGCAAAGGATTGAAGGAATAGAAAAAGGCCATTTGGCCTACATTTTTGTTGCAATGTGGTGCATTTGTGCTACACGATTTTGGACATGCAGGCAAGGAAGCAGATATTATGAAATATCTTAAATTGGCAACATTCCCAGGAAGACAATATGACCCAAATGGCACTGCCAAAGACTTCACTACTATGGTGAAAGTGAAAGTATTCACCCATGAGAAAGATGCATTTGATGACCTCTTCCTACAAAAAGAGACATTTTTTGAAGTAAAGCATATGGCATCACTACTTTTTTCCCCAGATGATCTTGAGGTCTTCCATGAATATAAATAGAGGAGATTATTACAAGTCCCATTGGACCTGCTACAGATTGAACCAATAAGGGAGCCAATGTTGGCATTATGATGCATGTGTTGTACTTGATGGCAACCCACTCGTAGAAGAACAACTCTCTTACATATGAATCTACAGAAGAGATATCAGATGTGACAGAATACATGGGGTGCAGGACACCTCAAAGGAATTAGATGACAGTTCTCAATATGGCAAGTTAGCTTTGCCATCAAGTCCAAAGGGGGAGATTGTTGGCATTATGATACAAGTGTTGTACTTGATGGCAACCCACTCATCTCAGATGATAAATTATAGTGCAGCAAAGTTATTTTATGGTTCACGGACTTTCACGCAAAGAAAATTTCATGCACTTTCATGCAGAAAAAAGTTCCTTTCATGAAGAGAAAAGTTTAGGCACTTTCATGCAGAGAAAAGTTCCTTTCATGCAGAGAAAAGTTCACGCAATTCCATGCAGAGAAAATTTCCTTTCACACAAAGAAAAGTTCACGCACTTTCATGCAGAGAAAAGTTCCTTTCATGAAGGGAAAAGTTCACGCACTTTCATGCAGAGAAAAGTTCCTTTCATGCAGAGAAAAGTTCACGCACTTTCATGCAGAGAAAATTTAACGCACTTTCATGCAGAGAAAAGCGCATGCACATGGGAAATCTTATGGTCAGTTCATGGTTTTAGTCCTTGGTATTTGAACCTATGGTTTTGGGCCATGGTATCTCGTCATAAGTATTGATCCCAAGTATTGGGTCCATGGTATTGTTTTGTTATGGTTTTGGACCATGGTATTGAGTAAGGCCTAAGACTATAAAAGGAGAAGAAGATCATTAGGTAAAGGCATTGAAAAAGACTTGAATATCTGATGTGGTATGAGATCCAGTATGCAGGATATGGGTTATGATGCATTGCTTGATTTGAGCTAAGCAAGGATCTCATCGGTTGATGGAGAACATGATCTAAGGATAGATCGGGATCAAATGGTTTGAAATGAACTATCTCTATATGGTTGATTATGCTTGTT
>APFE030756413.1:0-21189 GCA_000404065.3 Pinus taeda
GAAACAATTGGACTTACTTCGACAACCACCCAAGCTTCCAACATTTTGATGTTGAACTTCTAGTCTGACATCCTACTAGCTAGGTTTTTACCTGTCATCATTGTCGCTTCTTGTATCCACACATCCACCCCTAAGCTCATGATGAATTTGGTGTGAGGTTTCTTTCTTTTGATGACCCTATCCTTTTCTCCCTTAGATGCCTGGCTTGAATCCACTGAATGAGGTTTTTTGAAACCCTCAATTCTTTGAACATCCTGCTCGCCTCCCCTAGATTCAAAGCCCCCAATATTTTGAAACACTAGAACAAAAAGGTTTTGCATATAATTTGGGATGCTACTGGAAATTGGGTTGTAACCCTTAGTCGAGACCTTCCTTGTAACAACTTGTGCAGATGGTGTTTCGATGCCTAAATCAAATCATCCAGGTACCCATGATTCCCTTCCCCATAAGGCACATAATTAATTTATGAGCAAGGTGCATTTACCTTAGAGGAGATCTCCGTAGCCAAGCCTACATGAGTGCGTAAATTCCCAAAAAACAATATTGCTACTGGGGTTTTTTCCCATAACCCCTCAAGAAGAGACTGAACCCTTATGTGACCAAGGGAGATAACGGATTCCTTCCATAGGCAAACAATTATCTATGATGGTATCCCTTCTAGTTGCAAACATTCTCTCCAAACCTCCACCAGGACTAGGCCCGTGGAAAATGTTGATTGGAGGTCTGACCCCTCTATTCCTTGTCTCCTTTCTTTCTAGTAGGCTATAAACTCCTCAAAATTTCTAAAAATGGGAATTTAGTCACAACTCTCTTTGTTGAAGTCCACAAAATCCTCCCTGACCATGCTAGAAGCTTTTATAGTAAAAAATTCCAGATCAAAGGTTGTCAGGACCACCAGAAATTTGATCTCCTCTTAATAGTTATCTCTTCATTTACCTCTCTCTACAAGACTCGATGCAGTAACAGATAAACCCCCATTGACTCCTCTCCTCTATAACAGGAAAAAACACAAACTTACTAGGTGAAAAACGAAAAATCAGAGAGATTTAGTGAGGAGGAAAGAAACTTTCCCCTTGGTTAAAAATTCAAAACCCTAGCCCATCATCATTATGCACTAGACCTCCCACTTCACTCCTCCCATATCTCACCCCAACAATATTATATATGTTAATATATAATATAAATATAATAATATTATACATACTTATTATTAACATAATATATGTTATACTTTATTATATTATTATATATACTTTATTTATTTCTTTTTTTACCTTTTGCAAAAAGAAATAGCTAATATATATGAGATGGTATGAATATATTTTGTTACAATGGTGTCTACACCTAATTTATAATCATTAATATGCACTTGGTCTTCAAAAGTCGTACGTTTCCTTTTGCTTCCTTTTGCTTTAGGATATACAGTTCAATCTTGCATTATGGATTCCTATATATATATAAAGAAAGAAAGTTATCTTAAGTTATGGATTCCTTTCTACATGTATTTAGTCCTATTAAGCTCAGTATTTGTTATATATTTTCTAATTTTAATTTTTTTGAGAAGAACTAAATTGCCATACAATACCTGTTCACTTTGATATTTTCATTTCCCAATTAAAAAGTTATACTAATTACTTTTCATGAATGATTTCTTTTAATTGAAAATTTCAAATTCAATAACATGAAAAATTAAAAAGTTAAACATGAATGTGAAATCATCTTAAAACTATGAAGTGATAGAAAAACCTTTTTTTTATGAATAACTTTTAACTAGCACATCCATATAAATTAGATGGTTGGTAAATATTGATAAGCATCAAAATGCATACCCCACAATACATCTTACATTGCCTAGATTAAAATATATTGTAAAAATTAACTAGATTATAACTTTATTATTATTATTACTACTACTATTACTATTATAAAATGAATTAATATATGAGTTAAACAACATTCTTAATCGTGGATATCCACTCCCACTTTGCCATGTTTTTTTTTGTCAGTCAAATTTCTTTGATTATATTATCATAAAAACATATATTACAAAATGGGTCTCATTGGCCCCCCAAGCTTCATTTCGACTAGACCTATTGGCACTGCGGGTTGGAGTATTCGAAAGATTGATCCTTACAAGCATTATTTCCGCCAAGTTTAAGAGCCATACATCACAAAAGAGAGACAAAAATAGCACAAATGTTGACATCAACATATCAAGGAGGGGGGCGGGGAGGGACTACAGGAGGTGCAACATGAAAGCTAACATGTTCATGCATATGGAAGTTGATGTGTTCAACTCGAGCTTCCAGATCACGAAGACGCCCATTGGTGCAATGTTGGCTCTAACGAAGATTGTGCAGCTTCTCCAGAATCTCATTCCAAATAAACTGAATATCATTTATATATGCAACCACCTCATTACGGTCCTCATATCATCATTCTCTAATGGTCCATATTTTCCTGAATTCATCTAAGTTTCTTTGTAATGGACTCTAATGAAGTTAGAGCGTCAACCCAGCTAGGAGAATGAATTAGAGAGGAAGCCACCTCACCATCACATTCCATACCTCTAGAATTACTTGAAGAAGAGCTTTGACTGAGAGCCAGATGACCTAAAGGGAAATGGTGGCCATCCCCATGGCATGGTTTCTCATGATGGCACAACATGTTGATCGGACTATGAAGATTATAGAACGAGACGTGGAAAGGGACAAGACACCCCCTTTTAGAGTAGAAGATAGAGCCCCTACCAAAAACACAAGGGAGTCTATCTAGCTTCGAAGCACTACACACCCATCGAGGAGAAGCCCTGGATCGATAAGAGGTAGACTTATTCCAAGTTAAACTTACGACAGGGATGCCTTATGTAACTAGGTGAATGACCTTCTAAATGATCGTTGCATGCACCCAATTAACTGGAGACCCCACCCACATGGAATTAACCCCTTACCAACAATAATTCAGAGGGAAAAATGGAGTTATAAGAATTCACTGACTCAATACAATGAAGACAGTGAACACGAGAGCCAGACTGGAACAAAGAAGGTGGTAAAATTTGATTGGAGGTAGACACAAGCTAGAAAAATTACCAGCGTCTAGGGTTTGAGCAGTTGAAACCCTCCGATTTAGACCCCTAAAATCCCCACAATGAGAATTACCGATGTCACTCTCCTGGTCACTTTTCCACTTCAAAAGACTCCATATGGAAATAACTCAAAGAACATCCATTTAATAACAAAGAACCTAGGCAGAGAACCAAAGACAAAGTAGAGGGGTTATCTTCACGAAGCACGAGAAACAGTCCACCTTAAACTTTCTTTCAGAATTGATGAAAATTCGCCTTATTTCCCTTCCTAGCTCGGTGCCGAGAAGAATTTTGCCTCTCCAAATCGAGCTCGGGTCCCAAATACTGATTTGAAAATGATAGTGAATCCATACTACAGAAAGATGGTAAGCCACTGCATTGCACCAACTGAGCCAACACCCAGGCGAGCACACTTGGTCTCTATCATGAACCTTACTACACTCCCAATGCCATAAACTCATCACCCAAGTTACAAAAGTTGACTGATTACCCTGAGCACCATTTAATTTCCAAAACTCAGCTTCAAGAGAGTTCGCATGATAGGAGTATTGTCATCGTGATCCATAATTAATAACTAGCATGTTTGCCGCATGGGAGAAGGGCATAGCCTCGATGCCTAGTTTCCAAGTCTTTATCCACAACCATAGGGGATTACTATGGAATTTTTTACTTGTAAATAATGTTTGTTATAATGCCATGAGACAACACAATGGCTTATCAATACCACACGCCAATGCGGCACGTGTAGATATGATATGTTCTTTAATTAATTAATTTGAGATAAATTCATTAAAAGAGTATAACTAACTTGAATATAATACTAATGTTGTGAATATTTTGGCATATTCTATGAAGATTAAATCTTTACCATCTACCCAATAATTAATTAAAATTTTCAAAAGTTTATTACGAAATAAACAAAATTCTAAAAAAATTATTATCAATAAAATGAAAAATAATAACATAATTGTTTTTCGGCATTTTGATGTTTCTATTCATATATATTTTAGCATTTGCATTTTTCAATTAAAAAATCAGACTGGATTTATTTATTGCAAATTTAGAATTCATTTAACATAAAAAGAGAAAAAAATAAAGAACATAGAGCAACAACAATGAATGCCTTTTGGTGCATGGTTGTAATCAAACACACTTTAACATTTCAAATAAAGTTGCCTACAATGTTAGAAGGCCGTCATTATTTATATATATATATATATCTATAATAAAAGTTATATAACAATAACTTAGTTATGGTTTTATTTAATATTTCTTATTAGTTAGGGTTTTATTTAATATTTCTTGTTAAATTATGGTCGTAAGAAAAAGATAATTATGTTGACAAGTTTATTTTTATTTTAAAATAGATTGGTTAGAATTTTAATTTAATTATGCCCGAAAACCTTTTCAATAAACTCGATATAAATTACAAAAGCCTAAATTCAATAAAAACACAAAGTTTTAAAAAATAATTGATACATGGTTCTAATCAACGCATTATTTTCAAATATAGTTATTTTGAAAGGACCATCCATATTTCTTCATGTTTCTTGAAAAACGTATGTTAATAAAAACCACATATATTTGTTAATGCTGGTCTTAAAAAGCCACATATATTTCACTAAACCATGGTTTCAACAAAAACCAAGAAGATAATTTATAATTCCAAAAAGGGAGATTACAGAAATCACTGGCAGTTAAACTAGTTGAAACTGAACTTAATTTATCCTTTTAAAATTTAATTAATTTGTAAGAGGTAATGAATATACTTTGGTTGACCGTTGAACTGACACTTGAACAAATGTATAAACAGCGATAAATAAAGAAATTGAGTGAACAAATGCTGAGTTGGCTCCAGCACTGTCACCTGCCAAGAACACTGCCAAGAACACTTTGCTGAAGCAAGCCATGGATCCACGGACACCTTCTCCAGTGCCATTGCTTGACGTCGAGCCATTCAAGAACACCAAAACAATCGTCATAAGCCGCAGGGAGGCGATGCTCAGGTTTTCTCCTGTACTCCACCGATATACAAATCGCCTTGGTTTCTGTAGCCACTTTATTAAGATAACTGTGATACACAGGTGAAGCAGCGGATTCGATGCAGAAATGCCCTCCGTGAACATAAACAAGCACTGTCACTTTTTCTTTCCCATTCGTAACGTCTAGGCGAGGGAGATAAATACGAACGAACTTAGTAGACGCTTGTTTGAGGATTGATGACAGGGATCGATAGTTTCGGCGGAAATTGTGGACTTCCGCGCCAATTATAAACTGTATGTCGTCCGCAAATCTATTCATAACTCCCCGTAAACATCGAGCATATTGTGTGTGAGATGCACACACAATATATCATAAATACCCAACGGCGTCCAGAAAATATTAACTTTGCGGCTTTCCTTCGTTCCATTTTTTCGCCCTGTTTCAGTTCACGTTGCATTTCTTACTTCCCCACGACCGTCTCGTTGAATTTCTCCACGCTTTTCCCTCAAATATCTTCCAGCGTCGACACCGGTAGGTGCTGTTCGGAGCCAAGAGGAACGAGTATTTCTCCACGCTTTTCGCTCAAATATCTCTGTTTCTGTACGGTTTCCAGCGTCGACACAGGTAGGCGCTGTTCGGAGTATTCTTTTCTAGTTTAGAGTATGGTAATATCAGTTTCTTCATTCATATTTTGGAGGTCAAGATTTTTTCCCTCAACTTTAGGTCATTTACAGTGGTATGTAAATGGTTCTTTCTTTTCTTTTTTTTTCTTCGAAAAAGATAATTGAAATGGTGGGGTTGACGAATGGGATTTGAAAAAGATGGTATAGAAATTTTTTTAGATTTTTTTTATTTGAATTTAGGTAAGAGTTTTTGATATGTTTTACAAATTTGAAAAGGGTTTTGAAATTTTTTTAAGGTTTTGTTGGGTTTACAGAAAGAAGAAAGAAATTCTTTTAAATTTATTAGGCTAAAGATAACCTATAAGTTTACAGTGTTATGTTGTAATATTTGGTTTAACATTTTGATTTGCTTAAAATAAAATTATATTTATAATTAATAATTAAATCTTGATACATCTTAACTCTAAATTTACCCAGGCCTAGAGGGATCAAATCTTTTAAAACACAAACATGTTTTAGAGAAAAAAAAGATTTGATCCATCTCACTCATTGATAAATACATAATTAAGATGAAATCTAGATTAGTAATTTAATATTTACCATTATTTTTGGTAAAATTAAATAGAATCCAAACTAATAATTTAATATTTGCTGTCATTTTTAGCAAAATTAACCTGGGTTTAAAGTAATCAACTGTGATGTGCATAAAAGTAATCATGTATTGGCATCTAGCAGGTAGCTAGGACTCTTTATCATGTTGTAGTTGACGAAGCCGTTTTCAAATGGTATGCGCAGGTGGTTTAGTTTTTATTTACAGGCTATTTGTTTGTGTGCGCAGATTGTATTGATTCCCAGCAATTAATTGGAGTCCATCTGTGTAGACTCCTCTTTGCCCTGGACATTCCTTGCATCCCATCTGGTTGAGCAGCCCCAGATCTTTTGCTATCGTTTCCCAGCAATTAATTGGAGTCAATCAGCCTAAACTCCTCTTTGCCATAACAATTCCTTGCATCTCGTCTGGTAGAGTAGCCCCGGATCTTTTGGTTAAACTCTTTTTGCAAAGTCCATAGTTCAGATGGATTCATTACCAAGGAAGCGGAACAGAGAAGCAGCGGTAGACCGTGTCACACCTCGGCTACGCAATGATGGTGAGTGTTCCGCATCATCAGCCTCGCACCTTTCTTTCCAACAGCAGAGGAAGCGAACAAAGGGCTTAGATTTGCATTTTACAGCAGCTTCCGTTGCTCCTCCTCCTCCAGGAAGGGTTTGTTTCCCTAATTCACCAGAAAGAGGATTGAAAAGTATTCTTGATTTCGGCCTCGAATTAGGACGAGGCAAATTAGGAAGCGAAAGATTGAAGCGAAAGATTGAAAAAGATTATGATTTCGGCCTCGAATTAGGACGAGGCAAATTTGGTCTGGTGAGAATATGCAAGAGAAAAGCTACTGGGAAAGAGCTCGCCTGTAAGACTATCTCAAAAAAGACTGAAGAAAATGTGTATAAGGAGATTGAGATTATGCAGCATCTGTCAGGCCATCCTAATGTCGTCACACTCCAAGCTGTGTATGAAGATGCAGAATCTTTGCATCTTGTGATGGAGTTATGCACTGGTGGACGCCTCACTGACGAGATGTCTCGGACTGGACGCTACTCTGAGCATCAGGCAGCAAACTTGATCAAGGAATTAATAACGGTCATTAAATACTGTCATCAGTTGGGTGTTGTCCATCGGGACATTAAACCTGAGAATATTCTCAGAACCAGTTCTGGACAACTGAAGCTAGCTGATTTTGGCTTGTCCACGCGGTTTGCAAAAGGTATTTGTCTGTCCTTTGGTTCTGCTCACTAAACATGTACACAAGAACATATTATCATTATTAAATAATTCACCAGTTTTCTTTATGTATTTGACTGAGAGTACATTTTGACATTCAAACAGGTCAAAATTTATCTGGAGTGGTAGGGACTCCTTCATATATTGCCCCTGAAGTTTTGGCAGGGACGACTTATTCAGAAAAGGTTGATGTTTGGAGGGCTGGTGTCCTCCTACATGCCCTTTTGATAGGCATATTACCATTTCGAGGAGCATCTATTGAAGCCATATTTGAGGCAATAAAACTAGTACAGTTAGATTTTCATTCTCAAGTGTGGCAGCCCATATCAGGGCTAGCAAGGGATTTGCTATCAAGGATGCTTTCAAGGGATGTGGAAAAGAGACCTTCTCCGCAGCAAGTACTGAGTGAGTAAATTTGTTGCATTGCTGATAATTAAATATTTTGTATATCTGTTATCTTTATTTTCTCTTAAAATGTAATTATGACCATATTTGCATCATCTGTGGCTGCAGGCCACCCTTGGATCAAGTTTTACACGGAGTCTAATGTAAAGACTCCAGCCAGCATTCCTTACACGGAGTCTAATGTAAAGATTCCAGGCAGCATTCCTGTGAAGGATCAATGCTCAGAAGAAACCCCGCTTCCATTGTCTTCATATAAAAGGGAGAAAAGAGCGCAGTTTGCGAATTCAATTCCAACAGAGTATGGAGAAGATGAATCCTGGTTGTTAAGCAGGACTAATCTCCACTTCCATTGCCTCCCTTTAAAAGGGACGGAGAAAAGAGCGCAGTTTGCGAATTCAATTCCAAGAGAGTATGGAGAAGATGAATCCTGGTTGTTAAGCAGGACTAATCTCCACTTCCATTGCCTCCCTTTAAAAGGGACGGAGAAAAGAGCGCAGTTTGCGAATTCAATTCCAACAGAGTATGGAGAAGATGAATCCTGGTTGTTAAGTATGAAGAATCGTTGGACTAATCTCCACTTCCATTGCCTCCCTTTAAAAGGGACAGATCATGCAGAACATTTAGATTTAGATTTTCATTCTCAAGTGTGGCAGCCCATATCAGGGCTAGCAAGGGATTTGGTATCAAGGATGCTTTCAAGGGATGTGGAAAAGAGACCTTCTCCGCAGGAAGTACTGAGTGAGTAAATTTGTTGCATTGCTGAGAATTAAATATTTTTGTATATCTACTATCTTTATTTTCTCTTAAAATGTAATTATGACCATATTTGCATCATCTGTGGCTGCAGGCCACCCTTGGATCAAGTTTTACACGGAGTCTAATGTAAAGATTCCACCCAGCATTCCTTACACGGAGTCTAATGTAAATATTCCACCCAGCATTCCAAAAGGGAAAAACTGTTCCCTTGCAGTGAAGGATCAATGCTTAGAAGAAACCCCACTTCCATTGTCTTCATATAAAAGGGAGAAAGGAGCGCAGTTTGCAAATTCAATTCCAACAGAGTATGGAGAAGATGAATCTTTCGTCGGGACTTTGCAGGGTTTCTCACGTCTAAGACAGCTGGTATTTCAGAGATGTGATTATCTGAGCCAAAAATTGTAGATGCTCTTGCAGCTGGTATTTCACAGATGAGATTATCTGAGCCAAAAAGGAGCAGACCTTGTGTTCCTGCAGGGTTTCCCACATCCAAAACACCTAGCGCTTGATGTCCAAGCAGCAGGGAAATATGCATCTGCCATTTTAGTTATAGAATTATTTGAGCCTAAAAGGAGTAGACCTTGTGTTCCTGCATGCCCTGTTCCACTCCATTGCTTAAGTTACAGTTTGTGTTCAGCATTTTGAAAGCGTGCCATTGCTGACTGTCACTGACAGATAGTGATCATTACTTATTGGTCCCGCGGCTCAAGATGTTTATAATGGAGGTGTGACTAATATCATGTGTTGATTTATCTATTCATTATGTGTTGATTGATCCATTCACTGACTAACTGAAGGTGGAAACTAAAAAATATCTTAACATGAATGACTCCATTGTTTGTGCCAGTATAAGGTGTGCCCTGCTATTGAGCCCACCAAGCATTGATAAATACTGATATCAATATATGTACGAGGAATTGAATGGTTTGTTTTGTCATTTATACCTATCTCTTACTTGAATGAAATCGGAAAGCAGCATTTTTATGAATGACTCCATTGTTTGTGCCAGTATAAGGTGTGCCCTGCTATTGAGCCCACCAAGCATTGATAAATACTGATATCAATATATGTACGAGGAATTGAATGGTTTGTTTTGTCATTTATACCTATCTCTTACTTGAATGAAATCGGAAAGCAGCTGGAAAAATGCAAGATTTCAGAAAGCCAATAGAGTTGGGGAAATTCAAAATATTTACATTGCATTTAGTTTTTTACTTGACTGAAGTTTTGTATTTTTTTTAACCATTCATTGTTGTTATAATTCATCACAGATTTATTCTTTTTGTGTGTTGAAGATATTATTTGAGTTAGATGTTGTTATTTCGTAGATTTTTCTATGTGGATTTTAGCAGGGAGGAAAATAAATTGGGTAAAATGATATAACATAATCCAATTTTTTATTAGACATTTTAGAATGCTATTGATATATTTTCTCTAGAATTTGGCATTTATGTGTTGTATAGTATTGATAAACAATTTAATACCAATGTTTATTAATGGCTTAATGAACAGATAACTTTCAGAAGTTAGTCTTCGGTGGTTCTTCAACTTTATATGCAATTTCTGATGAGGTAGCTTGGTGGGCTTGATGCCTGGTTTTAGTATTTGTAGAGTTTGTTGAGAAGGGAACAACAAAAAATCCCTTAGAATATGCATTAAATATCTCTAAGGAATCTTCCATTAAATCTCAGAAATTCTTAGCATGGACCAATTGGTCATGTATCAGAGTTAAATAGAAATGTCTGAACCTACCATTTTTTGTTACTATTAACTCAAGCTTTAATTTTATATAAATGCACTTTAACCTTCCCATTTTTCACAAGAAAAAGTCAACTTTCCATTTTTTGTTACTATTAACTCAAGCTTTAATTTTATATTACTGCAGTTCAACCTTCTCATTTTTCACAAGAAAAAGTCAACCTTCCATTTCTAGACATGAAAGTACCTTCTCTTACAAATAAAGCACTAAATGACCATTAAATCTTACAAATAAAGCACTAAATGACCATTTGCTCTGGCAAGAACATGATGATCTTCCCTTCTCTTGCAAGGTACCTACCCACTTTGTGAAAGGGCCTTTTCTTAGCTTGTCATGTTGGAATGCCAATGCATGTGGGTGTCCATTTCCAATAAATTATGCAATTGTTTTTCTATTTGTGCGCTTATGGTCGTCGTATGAGTATGTATGTTCTACCATGCTGAACAGGTTTCTAGGGGTGTCCCCATCACTTAAAAATATAATCTTGAGTATTGTGTTGTTGGCAAGAAAACATAATTGTTAATGTAGAACATATCACTTTGTTCACTTCTTTGTGGTTCAAATACACAAATACTATTGGGTTTAGAGGATAGAAATAAAATTGTTGGTGAGCTAAGTCACTTGACACTAGGATTCAGGATTCAATGGATACAAGGATTCAAGTGTCAGATACAGACACTGTGGGAACAAGACACGTTTGGATACGTTATATATATATAGATATATTAAAAATTAGTTATTTCTTACACAAATTCTCATTCATGATACAAATTCATTGATCGAAACATAGATTTTCATCTAGATGTAAGTTTTACAAAGTAACATTATGCATACAAAATTACAAATACAATTGTGACATAAATGATAAATCATAAATTATAATACATATTCAATTCATCAATGATCCAAAAGACAAGATAGTAAGATAAATACACTGTAGTTTTCTCATTAAGTCATCAAAATCAAAATGTGTACTGTTTACATAGGTAGTGCAATGGCAATGGCAAATAGAAATAGCAAATACAAAATAACTACAAGTATACAACCTCAAGGCAGTAGGTAGCTCATGACTCATGAGTCATCAATCCTCATAGTCATCATCAAAATCAACATTATTGTCCTCATCATCATGGTCACCACTTCTCTCCTCTGTTTCATCCTATTCCTTTGTATCCAAAGTCATCTCTGCATATTCTTGTGTGAATTATGACCCTTCTACAGTATCACCATCATCAAATTTGATAGGCTCTAGCACTAGATCATTGAGATCCAAGTTGGCCAATGCCAACTCAACACTGTTGTTTAGACTCATATCATCAGGTAAGACATCCCACATCTTTGTTTTTCGCTTCAACCACTCATCCCTCTGCCTATAAATAAGATGAAATTTGGTGTGCACATACACCATTGTCTCTGCCCTGGACTGCTCAAGCTTGCTCTTCTTAACACTATACAAATTCCCATATGTGCTCCAATTCCTCTCGCAACAAGAGAATGAAGTCACCTGAGAGAGGATCCTCATAGCTAACTGTTATAGAGGAAGGCTTGTTGGCCCCTGATTTTCTAGGCAAGAATAAGGCTTCTTAGCCCCTATCTCTAATCATATCATATCATGCAAAATGACCAGTGCCAGTGGAAAACTTTGTAAAGGCATCATCCACTTCATCAAGGGATGGTCGACCCTGAAAAACCTATATGAATGTATCTTTCCTCCCCTGTGAGATTTCACCATCCATGTGAGGAGGGAATATGCGGGAAGTTCCACCATTCAGCCATTCATGGTTGTAGTATTTTGGGTTCAATGAGTGAGCCAAACAATGTAAATGTGTGAAATTCTTGTCCCATTTGTTGACAAGAATATCCTGTATAGTGGTGAAGAAGGCCTCTGATGATGTCTCATACTTGGGTCACTCACTTTGTAAAATAATGCTTCTCACAGACTCGATCATGGAATCCCAGCCCTCATAAAACTCTCCTATGATGGGTTGATTTATATCTGCAAAATGAAGAAAAGAAATGATAGGGTCCATGATCTGAATAAGTAGATCTACCCTCTCCCACCAAGCATCATCTAACACTATGTCCTTCACTCTTTTAGAGGCTACTTGATCTGTCTTTCTCCAAAAGTCCAAAACTTTGAAATAACCATCGCCCCAAGAGCGGTCTTGACCTTCCTCAACCTCTTCAACATGATGAATGAAGAGGCAAACCATGTATCCACAATCTTCAACAATGATATATTTTTGTACTCCTTGTAGATAGTGAGGGAATTTGTATGATTTGTACAAAGTTACAGATATGCCATGCATCCTCAATAATGTTACCAATCCAAAGCACATAGAAGCAATATATTTCAATGCTAAATTCAATGAATGGACAATTCAAGGTGTCCAAAATGCTTGTGGATATTTGGCTTCCACAATCATGTCAACAACCTTGCAAACAGGTGCAATATCTGTAATGATTTGCACACAAGAATCAACTCCTACATCTTCAATAACTTTAATAAACAACTCACCCATATATTGTGCATCCTTGTATTGTCCAAGTGCATCCATTTCTTTGAAGAAAAATGAACCATTCAAGGAAGAAACCATGAAGTTGATGGGTGGGTGTCATGTTGGATCTGTCCATTGATTAGAAATAATGCTAACTCCAGATGTTGGCCATGATGTTTTAATAGGCTTAAGAATTTTTTCCACCTCTTTTTTGCCTTCGTCAACAATGTGGTTCTAAGATTATCTGACCCAGGAGGCACATACCTTGATGGATCCCCTTGAGTTAGAGCTCGACACATCTCAATAAATAGAGGTGAGCTTGCAACATTAACGGATATTAAGTTTTTATAGAAAAGATAGGCAATGGTGAGATCAAGCTCTGCTTGTTTCTCCTTATAAAAAATCTTGTCCATTGGACCAAGTGAAATTGTCTTTCTTTTCATTGTTTGTCCCCCACGAGAACTCTCAAATGGGATTTTTTTGCTGCTTTTCCTCAAGAACGGAAGGGGGTCATCATTCTTGTTTTTTTATTATTTTGTAGCCACATTTTCCATACCAACATTGGACTCTCTTAGCATTTCTTTCTTCTTTGGTAACGACACATTTGTACAAGCTCCAATTCCATAGCCTAGTAAAGCCAACAAATGATATTTTACACAAAAATATGTGCTCGTGAAAGTATTGTGGCAGTAACTACATTTCAAACTCACATTGCCTCCTCCCTTCACCTTGTTGGGTGGCTCTTGCTCTCTTGTGACATATTTCCTCAAGGGATATTTGTTACCTTGAGGAGGAAGTCTTCCTTCAACATTTGAAGTTGCTGTTGCAGCCCCACTTGCAGTCCTTGATGAAAATGGGAGAGGAGGGGAAACTCCAATGGGGACAATCTTCCCCTTCCTTTTCCCCTTCCCTACTGCCCTTGATTGAGCGATGAATGTTGTAAGAAAAAATAAAAAATGAAAAAAATTGTAAAAGAAATGCGCATGCAAACTACTGTAATAAAAAATGAAAAACAAAAAAGAGCGAAAATGCACTTACCTGTTGCTTGAATCTTGTCGGAAATTCTCCCACACCCTTTGCTCCTTGCTCCCAAACGCCCACAACAAACTAAACAAGTGAAAGTGCCACACGACATCCCTTTTTCCGGATTCGAATTTGAAAATAGGGATTCGTCGTATCCGATCGAGACATGATCCGGATTTGATCATCTCCTGATCGGACGCGACGAAATTGAATTTTCGGATTTGAATCTACTCGAATCGTGTCTGACTCGTCAGATTCAGGACACGACGAGCCTGGGATACAAATCTAGTTTCATAGCTTGTGAGTTGTTGTAGTAGATAAGATAATAAGAACAACTATTTCTTTGTTGATGAGTTTGGGTGGCTAGCAAACTCCCCTGTAGATATTCAAGGTTTCAAAACCCTTCAACCATTCTAGTTCTGTGACCCTTGTCCACACTATCACTGAATGTGAAATTCAAATTTAACAATGGTAATTCCAAAAAACATAAAAATCTTGGGGAGGTGGTCTAGGCGCTGGATGAATACATTCTCAAGGCTGGATGAACACAATATCAAGGCCTTTAAAGCAGGTAAAGAGGTTTGAAAAGAGCATAATTTTGGCAAAGTCTAAGAGTAAGATATCTATCACTCTAATTTCCACTTGACTTAACATACTCTGTAATTTTCCATCCCATTGAGCGCTAGTCATCCATGGATGTTAATATAATTTCTTTCTATCCTGTTCCCTTCATCTCTATATTGTGAAGAGGTTTTGATAGATATGAATATGAGATTCAAATTTCAGGCTCCCGAACAATCCAAATGAGCATCTCATTTGGTGTCAACTCTTATAATCTATTGAGAGAAAACTTTTGTGTACCCGCTTTTTTTATAAATTATGACAAATTGGGTTAACTGTAGCTACCTCAGAAATATGAGGCTTTCTATGCTTTTCTTAAGTTCACTTCTTCAAGGATGAGGATTGTTTTCTAAACTTACAACCCAAATAGTAACTTCCCATACTAAAAACACTAGTTGGTGATGAAATCCAACGTAGTAGAAGTTTAATACAGAAAGGGTGGTTGGAACAGTTACCCTCACAACCTGCTTAATGAAACAGATTGGCACAAGTTTCTTCACAAAACCATCTCGAGTGAAGAGAACCCTCCAGAGAGTTCAAGTAAGTCCAGTCGACGTTTGCTCCAGGTACAGTGAGATCCTTCCTTCACCGTCACCTTAGGAAATAATCCTAAGTTTATGGACACTAAGGTTACCAACAACAACAAATACAACTAGGGGAATGGTCTACGATCCGATCTACACACAAGGGCAAAGTAACAAAGCTCAATCCCCTTGAAGGCTCCTCGACATCGTCAATCTGTGGTTTACCAACAAGTGACCCTAGGCTCCTCGACAATGGTTAATCTGAGGTTTACCATTTATAATACGCGCAAATCTTCTATCTTTCCCAATGAGACCGAATTGATTGTCTCAAAGGTTCGGACATGATCTCGTGATTGACTCCTTTAAGAGAAGCTTCCCAGAATGCATCAATTACAATTGGATTTATTTCCTACTGCAAGATGTATCTACTTGTTTGTTTTAACTATCTTAGAGAGTTAATTACTTCCTACTCCAAGATACTAGCCTAAGCTATATTGGTGATAAGAGCCCTAGAAAGAAATAGAAAAGATTACTATATTAATTTTAATTAAGCATTGCTTTTATGGGTTGTTCTTTAATTCAATAGGTATGGAAATGAAACTTTGATGGTGTGAAGACTCGACTCCAAAAACACTAAAAAGATGCACCTAAAATGATAAGAAATTCGTTTTTCTTTCAATGAAATTCTAGCTAAAAGAAAGAGTTTGAGAATGCAATTCTTTAAGAAACAATTCTTTCTTTCAACATGGAAATGGAAAGAAAATATTTTTGTCTTTTCCAATAAGAACTCAAAACGAGACTAATAATTAATGCTCACAATAAATCCCTTTCCTTTTTCAAAACTCGAAACTACAAAAAACAATTTGCTTCAAAAGATATCTACAAGTTCTAGAAAAACACTCAAAATTACAAAAATTAATTTTGAGATCTAAAAACTTTTAAAAACCTAAATTGAATAAAAAGCTTCAATTATTTTTGAGTATGTTTTACTTAGTTGTTCAATAAACTAAGGATTCATTTGTTCAGAATAACAAACCAATAAAAAACATCAAGATATGTTTTCTTTTGTAAAAATGAAATTCAAAACTTATAACAAAGCTTGTTCAAAGATTTGCAAGGAGAAAACTAAATCTATTTCTCACAAAGGACAGATTTCACAACCAAGTCAGACTCATCAAGAAGACGAAAAGACACCAGGGTGATCTAAGGTTTCTCAAGCTTTTGATATTTGAGTCACTACAGAGACCAAGTGAAAACCAATCCAGGCATGCAAAACTTCTAGAAAATCATCTAAAACAAAAATACCACCGGAACTCACTCACAAGAGATTTTTGACAGGAAAAATGTAGATCTGGGTAGACACTAAAAACCCTAAATGAAACCTAAACTTAACTAGAAGAAGATATTTTAGGTTTTTCAAAAAAATTTACAGGGTCCGCAGGCTTCCAAAAGAAATAGGTGCGGTCCCGCTTTGTTTACTAAAGGAAAAATGCGGAGATGCCTGCACTACCTCTAAAGAGAAAGTGCAGTCCCCTGAAAACTTCGAAAAGAACAAAGAACAATCCAGATTCTAAAAACTACCCAAGCCAACATACATCAATAAAAAACCAGAAATGAAAACAATTTCGCAAGTCAAAACAAAGGAAAACCAAAAACCAAATCCAGATCCCCAAGGGAGTCACCAATTTGTTGGCCAGATAAATCAATCTTGCGGACAAGACCAATCTCCCTAGTATCAGAAGATAGACTAGCAACAAACAAACAAACAAATCTATCTTTCTCTAGACATATACGATTTATAAATAAAAACTATAAAGGTGTTAAGACCCTACCTTAGATCCAATGCTTGTTCGTAGTAGCCATCCTTCAATCATTTGAAAGAGTTACCTTTGAGGACCTGCAATCACAAACAAAAAAACATTAAATAGCACCTGCATAGCAAATATCATAAATCATGTCTATTATGGTGATCAAGGAATCCATAAAATAAATCATGAATCAACAACTTATTGAGAAAAAAAAACTTAATTGTATTAACTTTGAAGTAGAAGAACCTTACAACATTTTCAGCCTTGATGTTGAACAAGCTCTTCCCGGGGTCCGAAACAGGAATTTCCTTTACTTTGACAAGCCTTGCACTCTTCCAAATGAGATCATAGAGGTATGTAATATCTCCTCATAACAAATCAGCTAAGAATACTAAGTTCCAATAGCATTTCACCTCAAAAATATTCAGCTTCTAACCTCTCCAGTAACCAGCCCAATGCTTCTTATTATAGTGCAGGGGAGGAGGTTACAGGCCCAACTATGAAGGGATAGAATCCTCCTTCAAAGGGATAAGCTCCTCACATCAAGGGGTTAGCTCCTTAAGGTATATGATGCATGAACCTTAAGAGAGCGAACTTGCCACCTCAAGATTCCTTCCAGAAGCTTCTAGAAATGACTGAAAGTGAGTTTTTAGAATGTACTCGTGCCTTTTTAACTTTTACAGGGGTCCACACCCATAACATAGAGACAGAGCGGTCAGGTGCAGAATACATGACCATTAGGTGTGGGACCGTAGGTAATGCAAAGAGAAAGTGCGGAACCAGAGTTTTAGAGACTTTTGAGGGCTTTCTCTTATTTTCAAGGCCTGATATGAGGTACTGAGGCTTAAGACTCGCAAAGGAGGAGAGTATGAGTGGTAATGGACTCACACAAATTGCAAAATGTCAAGGTGACAATTTTTAGTGCAACAGACTCCCACACCAAACGGCATGAGGTCTAGTTGGGACTTCATATCGAGGTGATCCCCTGAATGTTGGTTGGTCCAACACCATCAACACCTCCTCATGTAGGGCCTATTTAGAGAGGTTGTTGGTGAATGTACCTTTATATTTTTTTTGTACTACATGTTTAATTGATGGCGTTGATGCTTTCGTTATGGAGTTAGGATATTTCTATTAATGTAATTGATTCCTTCACCAATATACCATAAACCAAAGTTTGTTAGTGGACTTTTGGTTGTGATTCAATGCATTGTAGGAAACGTTTGTTTTCTAGGATTTAATTTAGCTTTCAGTACTTAATTCCTTTATATAGAAGTGAAGCTTTACATGTCACTCTTCTTTGAAAATTGGTTCTTAATTATGAGAGAGTTGTATGGTTTTGTAGTTGTTGGGAGCTTCACTATACTAAGGTGTGTGGGGGGGGGGGGATGTGAATCAATATAGTGCATAATGGATCATCTTAATAACTTTTTACTTTTTCTTTTTCTCATATAAAAGAATATATATGTGGCTTTCGTAAAGGTAGTACGTGTATGTACACATTTTCCTTACACACAAACAACATACAGTTATATATTCTTTGATTCCTTACTTTGCCTCCATTAAACAATTAGCTGAACCATTGAATTAATTATCCAACACCACAATATATTAGCAACAAAAAACATATGCATAAACAAGATCATATGAGAAACATATAGATCATAATGGAAATAAAAGATGAGAGAAAACCATCAACACATGAGGACACCAAATATTAGGTGGAAACCCTTCTGAGAGAAAAACAATTGAACGCTTGCTCTCTTCTTCTTCTTTATTATTCAATGTTTTCTTGATCAATCATTGGCCACCACTGGTGTGTGTTGGGCCGCCAAATTGACCTCAATTTTCACTCCATTTTCACCTTTTATCCTCATTTTGTCATCTCATTTCACCATATTATCATTACATAACCCTATATTTCCATTACCATATGAGTTTATATTCTCATTTTCCAAAGTTATTAATTTCATGTATTTAGAGTGAATTTACGATTAAAAGTTAGAGAAATAACATGTATTTTCTTATACCTAAAAGTGGCTTGAGTTTGATGACATGTGTAGATCATTTGGAAGCTTCCAAGGCACCCTTATGTGGCCTCCCAAGATCAAATTCGAATTTCAACTTAAGAGGTGGACCATATTCCAAGGAGGAAGATCATGGAGATTTTGATGTGTCATGGGATTTATATCTAGTATTTAGGGATAAGTTGAGACAAGTGTGGGTCTAGTAGACATTTAAGGGATCTACATTTATTGAGTATATATCCCTAATTCATGTATAAATAAGAGGAGCATCCTCCAAATCATGTTAAGGAGGAGGAGGGAGAGAAAACAATTATCAGTTATTCATTAGCACCAAATTTATGATTGTTCATTCAACATGAATAATATCATTTTCTCCAAATCATGAGTTATGAGTGTTGTTTGATTATTAAGGTGTGATAGTTGCTCATGTGTGCTCATTGAGGAATGGAAGGATCCCCATACTAAGATAAGTGCACTTTGTTGTAAAGTAATGTTGTGAATATACTAATCTTAATTATGATGTTCATCTTATTTCTTTCTTGTAAATACTTGTAGATAATTTTAGTATGAATTCATGTTGTGGCCATGTTTTGTTGTGTGAAGGTTGATCTCCTTTCAATAGCTAGTTTTGATGTGAGAAGGAAAACCAGGAACTCCTAAGTTAGGAGTCCCTTCTTCATGAGCTAGATTAAATTGAAATAAGATTTACTTTCTCATATGCTTTCCTAGATTACATTTATGTGAATATTGATTCCCTTTCAGTATCTAGAGATCAAGTCATCCTAAGTTAGGAGACTCTTCTCCATAAGCTAAGAATTGAATTGGAAACAATATTTACTTGCTTTCATTTACATGCTTTCTTTCCTTCTTTCCTAGGTGTTTGGCAATGTTATTATAGAAAGATGGTAGAAGGACAACCAGAACTCTTGAACAAGAGACTCTTCTCTATCTTCTAAAGTAAAATAATTCCATTGATCAAACATTATTTTTATGCTTTCATAGAATAGATCTGATAGTTTAGATTTGTAATATGCATTTCCATTCTAAACAAACTTCTTACACCTGTTTCATCTAAGGTCCCATATATATTGGTTTGCATCTAAGTTTACGATTCCACAGATTGATAAATTAAATGACAGGGATTTAGCAGACAACTAAATCGCCCAACATTTTGGCGCCGTTGTCGGGGAAGCAAACTTAGATGTAAGCTAGTTAAGAAGATTGTTTAGGAAGAATTTTTATTTAGGATCATTTAAGGTTAATTGCATTTAGGAATTTTCATTTAAGTTTATTCTCATATCGAAAACATAGAAATAGAACGCAAATAAAAAACCCCCCCATTCAAAAAAAAAATACAAAAACACATTAAAGATCCATATGTGTATATGGAAAAACAATGAGTATAAGTTTGGAACAACTCGCTCATATCCTAGCAAGTGTTAGGATCTCCTCTTCTTGCAAAGAAGAGATCTTGATAGTATCCAAAAGCTTAACTAATCCTCTAGAAGAAAACAATGAATTAACATTTGAAGAATCATCCTATATCTAATGATGAACAATTATTTGAATAGGAGAATGAGGAGGATGAAGAGAAGTTGCAGCATGATCTGAATCAGAGTGGAAATCATGCATATGAAAGCCTTATCGAAAGGTGGTTTCAATGGTTTCAAACAAGTACCAGGTTAGATCGATTTTGTTTTTATTTCATTAGATCATACTCACAAAAACTAGAATCGATCATCCTTGTGTATTTTCATTTTAAAATTGCAAAATTGAAAATGAATATATTTTTACTACTATTGCGTGAAAGGTTACACTCGAAATTTAATTACATGTAATAGTTTGTAATTTTCAATTAGCATAGAGTAGGTAGGATCATATTTTCAGTTTGAATAAGTATGCTCTCCTCCTGCGTCTTTGTACGATCTCGAGGATCAGAAAGTAGAATGTATATAAATGTTTTCAGAGTTTGCAATATAGTTGTCTCCATTTGCTAAAAAAAATTTCATCCTAAATCAATAAATTTTCCATATTGTTTTAGGATTAAAATAAAATTTAAATTCTTTAAAAACAATATAAAAATTAGAATAAATTCAATTTAAAAAAAAAATGATTTTCACATAAAAATTCTTAGGAATACATTGCTTTTTTATTTTTATTTAAATTTATTTTGGTAGTAACTAGGAATATAATTTATTTTATTTTTTTAGTTTAAACAAACAATTTTTTTTTTTACTAATTTA
>APFE030756417.1:10947-71777 GCA_000404065.3 Pinus taeda
ATGAGCTTGGTATGCGTACACGCAGGCAAGGTAGAGAGAACCTGCGTACCCAGAGATAAAAATGATTTTTAATGACTTTCTCTCTTTCTTGAAGTTTGACATGGAGAGCAGAGGTATAAGGCTTGACAAGGAGGATAGTATGACTGTTGATGGAGCCATACTAACTGCAGATAGTCATGGTGACAAATTTTAATGTAACACTAGTTGATTGTACCCTCCTCACATCTATATACTACCCCCTTTGATATCAAAGTCAAAGGGAATATACTCCCCCTATGCTTATGCATACTCTTTCCTTGGATTCCCCTTATCACCAACAAACTTCTTGGTTGAGATCAGTGGATCACTCCCCTTGTGAAGAGGAAATTATTCCCATCTTGGTATAAGACATTCAAAACTTTTACTGAGTAAGGATTTGGTAATTATATCTACATTTTCCTATTAGTAATTTCAATTTCTCCCTTTGTTTGCTATCTTTCCTTATGTATGCATATTCTCCCTCTTTATGAATGATAAAGGGTTGTTTTTACTTTTGATTTCAATTTCTCCCCCTGAGATCTTAACAACAAACCATTACCTCCTTTGATTTCTCACTTCTCCTTTATCTACAACTAGGCTTCTCTTATCAAGGTTGTGTCTATCTCTCCCTACATGTAACATTTCTTCTTTTGTAGTTCCTCTCTTGAGGCTACTACTTATGTGCTTATGCTTCCTAACAACTTAACTCTTATAACATTAAAGGGTTTCTCCCCCTGAACTAATGCTTCTCCTTATTTGAAATTCTCCTTCTTTTTACTTTTATTTTCAATTGAATTCCATCTATCCTATCAATGATCTTCTTCCAATTGATCAACTGCAAGGAGCTTGTCTTCAATATGTAAAACAACATGCATGCTTCCTAGTCATCATCTATTGTTTTGTCTTGGAGCAAGTTGCCGCTATTTTACCTTCCTTCATTTTGAGTTTGCATGCCTCTCTTTTTCTTTTGTTTACTTCATTGAAGAGATTACAATTTGTTGGATTATTCAAGAACCAACTATGTTGTCCTTGAAAACAAATATTTGTGTTGTCTTATTCATGTTTGTTGTCCTTGTATGGCCACACACTTGTTAATGTAGTTCTCATCATTTGAACCTACTGTCATAGACCTTTACTAGATAGGACAAAAAATCTTCAGAAGGTATTAGACATTATGTTTATTTGAGGTTCATTAGTCACTTCACTTGCTTCAAATTACAGTAGTTGGATCATGAATTTCATTTCATCATTCTTCTCATGTAGCTTTGATTATTGCTGTTCCATCTCCTTGATGGCACCTCCCACCTCTTGCTTCATTTGAAGTTATACTTCCATCCACAAGAGAGTTGTTAGGAGAAATTGTGTTCTCGACCATTCCTTGTACTACTGCTATGTTTGAATTATCATCCTCATGCCTATGTTGCAAAATTTGTATTTCATCATTCTTCTGTTGTTTCTCACACTAAAAATTGACATCTTCTTAATGCAACTTGAGATGTTGCAGTCTCTCACTTGAATTTTACAGATGAGAGAGTTAATACTCTTCTCCTTTACCTTCATTAAGGACATATACATTGTCAAAAGTCTTGGTTTCTTTTTCCACTAATTTTCTATATTATGCTTTTCTTATTTCACATCCTTTAGAATTTACTATGACCTCATGTCCTTTAATCAACCATTTGACTTCCACTCAGAATAGTGTGCTTCAAAATATTCAACAAACAAGACATATTCAACTTTAGCTCTTTAATTTCCAAGGCTAACCATTCGTTTTCCCATTATTCTAATTGATGCATTATATCCAAGAATGGCACTGCCACTCTTGATCTCCTTTAGAGAGAAAAATATACTTTATCTCCTATCATATAGTGACAACACCCATTGTGTATATACCATTGACTGTTTTTATTTTGAGAACATAAAGGAATATTGCATTCCTTCTGTTGTTCTTGCTTCCTCTTCTATATATTCAATCTTTCATTTTGGACAACATATCATTTTTTGCTTTGATTTAGGAGCCTCAATGTACCACTTCTACAAGTTTGAGCTTTGTTCCCAATGATATTGCATTTGTAACACTCAATACAATCTAATAAGGGAGCAACATAATTACTTTCTCTAATGCCACTTTTATACATGCTTATGGGTTTGCTACTTATATAGATATTCATTAAGGCTTTGAAGGATTTTCTTACTCTATACTCTTTTCTTACATAAACTCTAGAATCAACTGCTTTTTTGTGATAGTTATGGAAAATAAAATAATATCCATTAAATAAATTTGTGTACCTTGCTACGGAATGTCTTTTTGAATGAATTTTCCTTTTAAGGGAGCTGGCCTACTTTGGTTGTTTACTTAAGGAAGATCATACTTTTGCTACTTTCTTGTTGCATGTCTACCTGTGGGGGTAATCTGATCATTTTCCTTCTAGTTCTCACTTTCTTTCTTACTACTGCTTTCATTGATAGATTTATTATGTACTTTAACATAACTATCAAATTATTTAGTGTATATTGTTGAGCTTGATTTGAATTCATGAAAACTAAAACCTGTTTATTGAGAGGGGATTTTTGACTACTGAGAATACCATCTAATATTTTGGTACACTTGTCAAACTTCTGATATTGATCTAACTCATCATTTACCTTTTCTAGTCCCTTTCTCAAAAAGATACTTTCTTCCTCCAACTTCTCACAGTGTCCTTCCTTTTCTTTCTATTGCTTTGATTGAATATCCTTTATTATTTTTGCTTCTTCTAGTTCAGTTTTCAAGAGGATTGTCAAATGTTTTTCCCATCCTTCATTCTTATACTCTTGAAGTTAATCATTGACTTTTTTAGGTCATTTCTCAAGGAACCATTGTTAGCTTCCAATTTCTCACAATGATGTTTTCTTTCTTTTTTCTGGCTATTCATTACTTCTTCCACACATCTCAATTCCTCTAGTTGAGTTTTAAGAATGACAATTATTTCCTCTACCTCATTAAATTTATGATCCTTCTCTTCAAATTCCTACAATAACTTCTTTTGTCTTTTGTTTGTTATTTTAAGCCTTTTTATCTCTTTTAAATCATAAATGAATTTCCTTTTGAAATGAACCTTCTCATTGATATATTCTTCTAAATCAAATATTTCTGGCTCAGTGTACTCAGCCTCCATGGTCATGAGTAGATACTCATTTACATCATTATCAGATGCATAGCTACCACTATCTTCGAATGAGCCACATATTTATTTTTCATAATTACAAGGTTTTCTCTTCTTTTCACATTCTTCTCTATCACTACTATTTTATGAAATTTCATGTGGACATCTAAAATCAAGACAAATTATTCTTCTAAAGTTACAACAAATAACTTTCTTGAGAATCACACTTCTTTAGTATTTAATACATCTAGTCTCACTTTTTTAGTGTCTTCTTTGTCATCATATGCTACATATTCATTCCTCTCCTTGTGATCCTTTTCATCATTACTGTTATCTTCCTTAGTAGTTGGGATCTTATAAGCATAATGACCTATCTTTCTCCATCTGAGGCATTTAACGAGTGACTTACTTTTGCCTTATCCCTTTACTAGTCTTCTCATGAATTTAACTTCTTCCTTATATTATTCATCGTTTGAGCAATGCAAATTTTTAATCTTCTCTAAATATTTGAGTACTACTTCCTTTTGAGATGTCTTCTTTATCTTGGTTTCAAATGTAGTGTGCACGTCGTCTCCCTCATAAATACATTGCAATTTATCCAATATCTCTTTTATAGTCTCATAATGAATCACCTTATCTCAATTTGATTTTTATAGTCTAATCAATATTGCCTCCATGGCTGATCCAAGTCGATATCGATGGCCACCCACCTGTTCCTCTGGCTCATAACATAATTTTCCAATTTTGGCAGTTTTCTATTTTTGGTAGTCTTTTAGGTCTTAAAATTCTGAAGCCATTTCGAGGTCCTAAACGACATTTGTAGGGAAGTGGGTCGATGGTAGTTGGAAAATGTACTCCTCATATATAAATTTCTAATGGGATACTATACGCGCCAAATGGAGATCATATGTCAAAGTTATGACCCTAGGAAGTTAACGTTCCAAGTTGCCCCATTAGGGCCCATAAGCCTTTGGCACTTCATGTCCTACGGTTAGATTTTTGGATGTTTAGGGTCTCTCATTGCTTCATGATAAAAACACATCCAAGCATCATTGTAACACAATTCAAAGGCATGTAGCCATCACATCTCTTCCTAGAGATAAGCTACCATTGTTCGAGCTAGTTTGCTTTCATTATGCATGTATACAGTTTCAACATTTTCTATTATCTAATTGAATTCAATTTTCATTGTATATCTATGTTTTGGTTATAAATATGTATTTAATTTCATCCCCTTCATAACTTAAAATTAATGGTACGAGAGTGGCCTGCTCTTTATCTGTTTTTGGTTGCATATCCCCTATGAGGTTGGGTTATAAGGAGTTGGGACTTGAACTGCTTAAGCCCTTGCAAGACCATATTTGTTGACCTCGATGGCCTCCCATGGTGGAAGAAAAAGAATGCAAGGGAGTAGCAGATCTTATCAAATTGTTCCTTGAAGAAGCCCTCAAGCGACAAAGGAACAAGATGATCGATTAATTTTTCCCAGATCCTTTTACGAATGACAATGGATGACACATCTTCATCAAGGCCACTTTGGAAGTGTCACTCCATTTAATGTGCATGTTAATATTGATATTCCTATATTTGAAGACCAGATAGATGTAGATGATCTACACAAATGGTTAAACCTGCTATAAGGGTATTTTTTGGTCTATAATTATTTCGATAGAGAAAATTTTACCTTTTCACTCCTTAAGGTTGTCCCTCGTGTCAAGGATTAGTGGGAAAATTATTGTGAGCAAAGGGACACAGAGGAATCCCAATTGTTTTCAGTAGCACCCACTTAGGACTCTTCAAGGGATGTTGTTAAGGAACAATATTACCCTATTGGAAGCTATGAAGACCAGTACATGAGATGGACCACACTACGACAGGAAAGGGACCAAGTAGTTCCAGAGTTCACAAAATTTTTTCATAACTTGTGTACCAAGCTGGGTATAAGAGACTCTGAGTGACATATGGTACTCAAGTACTATGGTTGCTTACACAAATACATCCAGAATAAATGAAGTTCCTAGACATATCCTCACTTGGTGCAACATACTGATATGCTATCAAAATTAAGTAAAAGATTAGATAGAAGAAGCAAGACTTTGGATCTGTGAATCCTTCGCAAGAGAATCAGGGCAAGGGCATCCCAAAACTATAGAAAAAGGGAGAGATTCAAACTAGACTACCCTAGGATAACCCATCTAAGCTGAAAACAAATATTGGTAATGGGAAGTCAAAGAAAGACACGGAAAAGTGGTGTGAGTTCCACATGAGCCCCACTCATAACACCAATGAATGTTGCCCAACTCAATTCTTGGTGGTTGACCTAAAAGCCTCAGACTCAAATGCAGGTTCCAACTCTAAAACAAACGTAGATAAGGGGAAACATAGAATTGATCTAGAACCCAGTACCACCGTTTCCACCACCAAGGTCCAACAAAGTGATCTTGAAGATTGGGAGGTAGGTGAGATCCTCTTTCACTCACAAATGTGGGTGAAGGGTGATCCATTGCATTTGATTATCGTCAGTTAGAGCCAAAATAACCTCATCTTAGCAGAGGTCATTAAGTAGTTGGGCATGCCATCAACACCACACCTGTAGCCATACACCATCAAGTGGCTCCACTAAGGGCAAGATATTTGCATCAAACAACATTGTTTCCTACCATATAGTATCAACCCTTTTAAGGACAAGTTGTTGTGTGATGTTTCTCCCCTTGAAATTTGTGATGTTCCTGTAGGCCAACCATACTTATGGAAGTTTCATGCTATGTATGAGTCTAGACCTTGTAGTGTTATTATTACTTAGGGAAGAAAACTATATAGGATACCAGAGGTAGCCCTGCCTACTGCCATTTATTTGATATTTGGTAAGCAATGCAGTAAGGTCATCTCCCAGATTAAGAAATTTGTCTTCTTCCTTATTCGTTCTTAAAGGAGAATATTTTGGGCACATCCATGGCCTCCACACAGGGCTCCTCCTGATAATAGAGGTAAGTGGAGAAGGTCACAGAGGAATACAAAGACATATTTTCCTCACCTACGAAGGGTACCTCTACATTGTCTTCAATTGTGGTCACTGAGTGGCTGCTACATCCATGGGCAATAATCTGGGTAGATCCACCTTTAGGGATCTACCCATCGACCTAATACGTCGGACCTAACCCCAAGGGAATCAAGAAGGTTTGACCTTGCGACCTCCCAATTGGAAAGGTACTTAGCAAAGGGAACTCGACCAATTGAAATATCCCATGGGGCCCTCTACACTGTAAGGTAAAGATTTAAATCGATCTGATCCTTGATGCACCTCTACCCAATGGGATAATATATCACTAATCTCTTTTGAAAATGAGGAAATTAAGCAATAAATTCAGGAGCTCCTACAAAAAGGGAATATCCGACCAAGTTCCTTGCCCTATGGAAGCCCAATTGTACCCATATAGAAGAGATATGAGACTTGAAGAGTTTGCATTGATTATTGGGCTCTGAACAAAATCATAGTCAAGAACAAGTACCCTATTCCCCAAATTGACAACCTTCTTCACTAACTTAAGGGGGCCAAAGTACTTTAGTGAGATCGATTTGAAGTATAGCTATCACAAAGTACTAATGGAATGAGTTGATGTTTGGAATACTTCTTTCAAGTCAAGGAGGGTATTTTTGAATGATTGGTCATGAACTTTGGTTTTACGAATTCCCCAACAACTTTCATGAGGTTTATGGATGACCCCTTTCACCAACTCTTTCATGGTTGTATATCTGGATGATATCCTCATCTTCAATATGATTTGGGAAAAGCACTTGCAACATATTCGAGGGTCCTTCACACTTTGTGATAGCACAAGCTATGTGCTAAATTTGAAAAAATCTCCTTCGATATGGACAATGTCCAACATCTAGGTTACATTATTGATAGACAAGGTGTGCATATGGATCTAGCCAAGATCCAAGTCATTCAGGATTGGTTGTCCCTAACAAATATAATAGAGCTTCGTAAATTCTTGGGCCTTGATAATTTCTATCGAAGGTTCATGTTGGGGTTCTCTTATATCACTTATCCCTTAAGTCAAGTGACCAAGGGTGGAGTAAAAGAATTTTTTTTGGGTCTAAATCACAACAAAAGAAATTCAATGAATTGAAGAATTGCCTTTGCTCTGCACCAATCCGTATCCTATTAGACTTGTAACAACCATTTAAGATTGTGACATATTCCTCTGACTATGTTGTTGGTGCATTCCTTATTCAACAAGGATATCTATTGGCCTATCACAGTGAAACACCCTTTGATACTTTCCGAAGATACCCCTGTTGGAGATTCAACTACGAAAGCTATCAAAAATTTCTCCTTATCCTTGATAAAAGTTTGTGATATTATATATGTTTCTTATTATTCTTAGTTATATTCTTTTAATAAACAATTATCAAGAGAATAAACAATGAAGGCAATATACACAAAAATTAGGCTCCACACCAAGAAAAACCCCTCCAAAGGGGAAAACCCGAAAGAAATTCTTCTCTTCTTATGCAGTAAATTTAAATGAGAAATCCAAGACTCCAAAACCAAAGTCAAGACCTCCTCCAAACAAGGGAAAAGTCTCCTCAATTCAACATAGTCAAATTCTTCCAAAGATGGTCAAACCTTAGACTTAGGCCTTGCAACAAAAGTTTCGGCCTCCCTGTAATTGAATTTCGGACTTGCAATTATGTCTACAACTTTGACCTTCTGCAATCCTAAATTTTTTACACATGTGAAATATTCTATGGCAATTTTTCTTTGTTTTGACATTTCCTTCTTTTCTCCTTAATCTTTGACTTCTTCCTTATCTTCTTCATTGATTTTCTTTCCTTCTTCTTGTAGATATTGTACTTTAGAAGTGTGTCCAAATTAATCAAACTTGATTCCTTTATATAACCTTCTCATGAGGTCGAATAGGCCTCTTCTAGGTTGACTTATCACTGTATGGGTCGACTTGTGCTTGGATGTCTTTTTGACTTTCTAGAAAGAGAAATAAATTATTTTTCATGTTACAACTTGCCAAAATGGGTCTTATACAATTGATATTGTCTCTCTTGACTCATGACAATTATTCTTATGAAATTACAAACCCTATTAGCATGAAGAACATGCTTAACCTAGTTGACCAATCAAAAGAAGCATGAAGCCTATGCTTGAAAATAATAATTTTTCTTTCTTCTTTAGTTTTTTACATAAGATATACATAATGCCATGAGTACAATGAAAATTATGAAGACCGAAACTAGTTACATTTTCCAACAACCTTGCCTACGTTTAGGATATGTATTCCATCGTGCAGGCCTACTAATAATGGAAATATTATATTTTGGGGAGGGAGATTATTATCCACACAAATCACAAGCCTCTTCAATTTATGTAGACATAAGGGAAGTTAGATAGTGACCCCCATTAGAAATGGTCCACATACCTACAAAAATTCCATTTGAACATTAAATATAATAAGGATAGCACCAATCATGTTGTTGACTGCCTCAATCGACACCTAGTTGTGGCATTGACAATCATTCTCAACTCTTATGGGCATGAGACCTCTAGATGGCCACAACTATATAATAGTGACTAGGAATTTGTTGCCACATACTAGATATTGTTGGTAGGAAAGCAAGTTCCAAAATTCCACCTTTAGCATGCACTATTGTGCTACCTAGGACACCTTTGTGTTCCTTCAAGCGAGCATGCCAATCTGATATGGGAGGGACATTACAGTTGGGTAGCGAGGCACTTTGGTATGGAGAAGACAATTGAGGTACTACATAAGTTTTTTTATTAGTTGAAACTTCGACAATATATTTGCAATTATGTTAGGTCTTGCATTGCCTGCACCATTGCCAAACCAACCATTAAGACATAAGGTTAGTACAACCCTTTACCTACTACCAATTGGCCTTAAGAATCCATATTTATGAACTATATGTTTGGAATTCCATCTACCAAGCATGGTAATGATTGTGTGTTTGTGGTTGTCGATAGGTTTTCTAAGATGGCTATCGTGATTGCCTACAAGAAGAGTGTCAAAAAAATCCACTACCAAGCTCTTCTTCGAACTGTTGTGGGTACATTTTGGGATGTCGTAGACCATCATATCAGATCATGACAATATATTTCTAAACACCTTTTGATTGAACCTATGGTCATTGTTGGACACCAAACTCACCAAATCAACTATCTCCCACCCCCAGATTGATTGCCAGACAAAGGTCATCAACAAGATGATTGTGCATGTTTTGCACATGTACAACTCCAAGCATATGTGCACATAGGATGAGAGTATCCCATATGTTCATCACAACTACAACATAACTCTCCATAGCTAAAATGGACATAGCCCCTTTCAGGTGGGCCTAGGATTTCAACTATTAGGTCCCATTGAAGTTGTACTGCCCCTTGCAACTACAAAGACATAATCTGCACATGTTCAATCTAAAGTAAAAAATGATATAAATTTTATTGAAAGAATTCAACACATCCGATAACAAGTCCATGATGTTTATAGAAAGCTAGTTCTAAGTATAAACAATGTCATGATCAACACCAAGTGCCATACAAGTTTCTAGTGGGGGACAAGGTTTGGTTGCATTTGTAGAAGGAACAACTTGCAGGGGCACACCAGAAGCTTCAACCACTCCACCATGGACTTTACACCATTACCAAGGATGTGGGTGACAACACTTTTGAGCTAAGTATCCCCACCTTCCTTGGCCTGCATCTAATGTTCAATGTGGACTGCCTTTGGCCATAATTTCCACCATTGTTAGATACATTAGAAATCACATAATAGTTGACACTGACAAAGCTCAACCCATATTTCATTGAAAATGTCATAATTGATTAGATTGTGGATACATGGATTAAGAGCACTCACTAATAGAGGATCCAACTGTAGCGCATTTTTAAAGCAGGCCTACTCCTGCACCAAGGCAAGCGTCTCATCAGCGGCCAAGTTTAACAAAAGTTTCCCCATCTCATGGAGGCACTCAAAACAATGGAGACCATTGCTTCCTAAGGGGGGGGGTAGGGGGGGAAGGACTGATCCAAGTGGATATTGGTGGATACCCCCCTATTCCATTGGCTTACAACACAATTTTCCTATTTTTAGTAGTTGTCTATTTTTGGCAGTTTTTAAGGTCCTAAACTTCTAGAGTCGTTTTGAGGCCCCAAATGACGTTTTTTCGGAAACATGTTGACAAAGCTAAAAGATGTACTCCTCGAATAGACTTTTCTAATGGGATATCGTGCATGCTAGACATAGGTCGTATGCCAAATTTACGACGCTGGGAAGTTGACATTCCAACTTATCCGACCCATCATGGCCCATAAGCCTTTGGTACTTCATCTCCTAGGGTTAGGATTTTGGATGTTTAGGCTTTCTCATTGCTTCATCATGATAAAAAATCCTTCAATACTCATTGTAACAAAGTTCACGAAGTTGTGTAGCCTTGACATCTCTTCTCAAAGATAAGCTACCATTGCTCAAAATAGTTTGCTTTCATTCCGCATGTATATAATTTCATCCATTATTTAATTGAAGTCAACCTTCATTGTATCTCTGCATTTTGGTTATAAATATGTATTTTATTTCATTCCCTTCATGAGTTCATATTAGTGGATTTTGATTTGTACTTGTTATTCTTCCATCCACCCTCTACAGGTTGCCATAAATCTAGGTCAGGAGCTAACAAAAAATACTTCATTCGTTCCTTCCATATTCTAAAACTTGTTCCATTAAATAATGGTGATTCGAATGGAGAAAGTCCATCCTAATTAACCATAGTGCCCTATGGTCTACCTTCCAGTGGTTAAACTGTTCATGAAGGAACATGCTTTGAAACCAATTGTTGAAAATACGATTATACGGATAAGGGGGGTGAATAAGTATAATAGCCAATCTTAACTAAATAAAACACTTCAATGTGTGTTGTGTGTGTATATATATATATATATATATATATATATATATATATATATATATATATATATATATATATATCACATTAAAAACATAAAAATACACACACACAAATGATTTAACAATAAAAGAAGTTTCTTTCACATACACATGCACACACACACATGATTTAATAGTAAAAGAAGTTTCTTACACACACACACACACACACACACACACACATGAAACTTCTTTTATTATTGAATGATCTTGTAGGCACCAACCTACTATTACATTGATTTACTAACACCAACAAGCAGGAAGCACTAACCCCCTAAAATGTTTTAATCCCACTATCTAGAAGGAGGCATCAACCCCATGAAAATGTTTTACTGGCATGGCTTGAAGGAGGAACCAACCCCCTAAAAATGCTTTATTGGCACTAACCAAAAATAGGCACCAACCCCTTAAAATATTTTATTAGAACCAACTAGAAGGAGGCACCAACTCCCTAAAATGTTTTATTGGCACCGACTAGAAGGAGGCACCAATCCCCTAAAGTAGTTTGTTGTTACCAAACAAAAGGAGACACCAGTCCCCTAAGAAATGTAGGCACCAACCTAAGCTACATGTTAGATCCCTTTTTCACACATTTTCAAACTCAGATCCATAGGTGTTCTTGTATACACAATTTTCTTGATTTCTGATTCAATTGGTTTCTCTTCAAGCTCTCCTCTGCTTCTACTTGTCAATCCTTGCTTTGCATCTTCAACTCTGCTTTATCTACAATCCTTATCCACTATTCCTCTTTATATACATTGTTTCCTTCGAGGCCATATTCTATTTATTTTCTTTATAACCTAGAATTCAAACAATATTTCAGCATATCATACTTACATACTCCATATTGAAATTGAACAACTTCACATGTCTTTTATGGATTTATCCTCTAACCTCTTCCACAATCACACGTGTTCCATGGACTTCATTTTTTAGGTTGATTCTGTTTTGAGTCACACAAACCTTTTATTTCGCTTCTTTGCCTACTCACTATTTGGACAATCAAACCAGACTGATGATCGTTCGTTATAGAAGCACTGCATGTTCAACACACACATCCACACATGATTCCCAATTGTTCTACAATTTTTATACTTCAAAAAATCATGGTCGGGGCGGTACCCCATGGAAGATGATCCATAAAAACTGAATTATTCATTTATTTTTCTTTCTAGAAATTCGATCCAAATGAGCTGGATACAAATTATTTCAATAGATTCTTGTCTCCTTTGGGGTGTAACTTTATATTCATGAAACCACACAGTATGACCACCTTTACAAACAACTCAACAAATCCCGATCTGGGTCCACTTGAGTGTAACAAATTACTGGACATCCAATTACCCGAATCACTCTTAAGTCTAACTCTAGCTGTAGGGGCTTTGTCACCATTCCATAAGATCGAGAGATGAGACCACAACTTTAAAAACTAGTTCTTATATATCCTGAATCTAGGTCCACAAAGATATGTTGACATTCTCCAGATCTTCAGATGTCCCAGATTTGACTTTAGCAATGAGTGTTGGGCATAAGCTCTTCATGTATTGGAGCTAGGACCTTAGTCTTAACCATCCCATTGCATTGTATCCAACATCTGACTCTTCTACATTTAACAATGTTGTTGATTGGGTGGATAGGCTTAGATCCCCAGATATTTTTCCATGGAACCACAACCTCAAAACATTGACCGAGTTGCTTTTACACTAAATCTGGATCCAACCCTTTTTCTAGTTTCAATGCACATACACTCCCAGATGTCGAATAAGTTGGATAGCTTTTGTCCACATGAAACCACGACCAATGTCGAAATCTTGACTACATTATCCATTAAGCTTGAATATGGATTTAGGCATTAAGTTAAAGTGCATGCTTCCTGCATCCCTAGACCACCGAATAGCCATATAACCTTTCTCCAATACGCTTAAACAACCATCAACTTCTAAACCACACCAATTGATTCGATTAAGATTGCTAAAAACTAATTAAATTATAATATGAAAAATAATTAAATTACGATATTGATTAACATTAACATGTTAAAATATTATGATTTTCTTACTTATACCTAAATTCAAATTTATGTTCCTTTGACTTTAAAGGATTTATTCTTTATGTATGAGCTATCGCATTATATTATTATAATTACAAACTATGTATATTTATATATGAAATAAAATATATAGTTTAATCCTAAAATTCGTGTTCCGTATCAAAATTGTAACGCGTATTCGTTTCTTGAAGCAACCTTGAGAGCAAGCATCATTGAAATTTGAGCTGGCAAGAATGGATAAAGGTGAATCCATCCCACTTTTGTTTTCATTCCTAAATTAACAATATTATTATTAAACCTTGAGCTGGCAAGAATGGATAAAGGTGAATCCATCCCACTTTTGTTTTCATTCCTAAATTAACAATATTATTATTAAAACCTTAGGACCAATGAATATAGGTAGACATGGAAGCTTATGGGCGTACTGATTGGAAAAAAAATTCAATGGATTGTGTGAAGACTAATAATTCAAATATCGATGCATGTTAGGCGTGGGATGATCATTATTGATTTGTAAGCAATGAGAGGCTTTTATGTATGTCCGGGATAAGTCAAACCATTAACATTGAAGTTGAAGTAATGATTGCAGATCATGGAGTCAGGTTTCTAAATGAATGTTTAAAAGGAAATAAAGTTGTTTTCGAAGATCCATCTATAATCATAGAAATTAGATATGTGGATAAATTCTCAATTCTCGTGTATTAGTTTGTGTTGTTCAAAGAATGGTTCTTTTATTAAAATCATTCTAAGAGTTACTATTCTTTTCCTAGTTTTAAGAGGCAATTTAACATCAAGGTGGATGAAATGGTGAATAAAAGTACATTAAATTTTAAAGATTAAATATGGTTATGGTTAAGGGATGATCAAAGTGTATCTATATCTTTGATTTTATGTTGGTGTTAAATGTTTTGAAAAAAGGTGGGTTTGAAGTAAAGAGTTGTGTTTTTTAAAACTAGGCTAGATTTATCTTAATTCTCGATAGACCAAGTGTCGAGTGGGATCAAATCTTTTTTCATTCTAAAAAAGGTTTGCACCTCAAGTGATTTGATCCCTCTCAGCACTTGGTAGATCCAGAGTTAATATGGATCTAGGTTGGTTTCACACACACACACGCACACACAAGAATACCATTGGCAAAACCATGGGTTGTCAAAACCTAGAGCCCAAAAATCACCAATGGTAAATTTACTATTTTAGCTCAAATTTATTTTAATTATTAACTTTATTTTATTTTTATTTTGATGTAATTTGACTGAGTCAAAATGTTTACATAACAAACAAGACATGACATTGTAACATTTCTTCCATACTAGGTTGGAGAGCACCTCTTGATGCAATTAGAATAATCCTAAATCACTATAAGGATTCTAACAAACCACATTCACCATGTTGTTAAATAAGTTTGATTCTCTTCTCTATAAATCATTCTCTTGGGGATTCAAGACATCATACAACCATCATTTCATTTAAAGTGAAATGTTTATGATAAGGTTGACTTGGTCTCATGTTATTTCATAAGATGGATAGTGATAATTTTGCATGATCTAACTATTCAATTAGGCATTTGTGTAAGTGATTTGCATGTAAATTCTCATTTGCCTCACCTCTTGGTTTCCTTCTTGAATATTTTCAAGTCTTTATTTTCTATTGTTCTTGTGTGAAGTTTTTAGGAGTGGTGCCCTTCAATCCCTTGGCTTTTAGATCCTCGACTCAAGCTTGGTGTTGACACTTGCATCAATTATGAGCCATTGTGCTTATTGTCTAACCATTGTGGGGTTAACATACCCAACCACCTAAGGCATACAAAGGTGGGGTAATAAAAAATCATCTTCCTTCAACCATATTAAAACTCATTTCTGAGACTACCATTGTCTCTTTCTCATCGTGAGCTTTCCAATGATATAAATTTCATTCAAAATTGAGATGTGGATTCAAAGTTATTCCCAATTGATATTTTTCATTCAAAGCATCAGATCAACATCCATACTAGTGCCACATGGTAAACACATGGCAATCCTTTGCCCACGTGTCCCCCTCATACAATGCCACATCAAATACATGTTTGGTTGACATCTGGTAGTCCCTTCTCATATGTCGTTACCCCATAGGGCCACATCCTCATGAAGACATGTTAGTTGTTGCTCACATCTAGATCCGAGATTTTCTATAAATCCATATATAATGATTTCTTGATCTTCAATCTTCCAAATCCATTTGGATTCAAGATTTTTCTTTTTTCTATTGCAACTATTCTTCTTCTTCCATGTTTCAACCCAGTCAACGGTCCCATTCGAATTTGGGAAAATCTAAAAGCCCCATTTAACTAAAATGTCATATTTCTGGATTTTTGCTAACTAGAGTATCTACTAATCCATGTCACAGTTTCCACCTGGGCCTCCACATGAACACCATTGTTGTAACACCCCCTATTCTACCCTTGCTTATTGTAATGATAATTGTAACTGCCATATTAGTGTGGAGAGAGCCATGATTGGTATAACTAATGATTAAATGTCTGACAATTATTAATTAAAATTAATTATTTAACACAACTGAAGAAGGGACAATTTATAGATCCTTGGTATGAGGGAAGCTTTCTTTCTCACTGGTTTTACCTATAGTTATTTTCTTTCCCACTTGGTTTAAAAATCCATGACCCATATCCTGCTGAAATTTATGTTGTCATTGCCTGCAACCAAGAGAAGCCATTTTCTGAGAGGTTTAATGTGATGTGATTTGGGCTAAATTGAGTTTTCGGAGCCATTGGCAATGCCATTTTATGATATTGGATTAAGGCAGTGGAAGGACAGGTGGTTCCCATTCCCTTCTCTCTCTTATAGACCTAGGAGACAATGCATTGCAGAGCCAAGTCATGCTCTCCCAATTGCACAAAGAGACACAAAGAATACATATACACACATAACAGAGGAGAAAGGGGTAGATGTTCGAACTCGCTCTGATTCTCTATCTCACTTTCACTAGCTCCCTATCCCGCTAGCTCATACTTGTTCTATTTTCTATTAGAAGACACTCAAGATTGATTATGGGGGTGTGTAGTTATGGGACATGGCATAGATGATCGGGTAGTGTTGGAACTAATTATCATGTTTGTAACCTTGAGCTAGAGCTATTTGACCTTGAGTTTTTGCTTTGTGACCCTGTGTAAATCCATGTGACTGTGTTTGAGACCATGAAGCCCCTTGTCTAAGCCTGTGTGGTTTGTATGAAGCTTAGTGAATAACCAAACCACTAGTGTAAAATTCCCCTCAGCAAGCATTTCCTTAAACTCTGGATCCAGCTTGGGGGTGGTCAGTCACAAGAAAGGTTGCAGTGTAGCTGGCCTATGGTTGGGTGGAGAGTGGAAGTCCCTCCTTCAATTGCCAACTATTTTAACAAACTCAAATAAGAAAAAATTGGTCTTTGCATATTGGTATTTCAAGTTATGTATGTTCCTTATTGTGATTATTGACTAATGCATGGTCTTGAGTGCTCATGAAGGAATGCTTGAGCAGTTTAGTTGCAAAACACCTTAATTATTTATATTTTCCAGTGTAAATTTCATAGTCAAGCTTGGGATTGAAAAGATGCCTTATAGATTTACAATTGCGCTAAATGCTTGAATTATGATGATTTCTTCCATACTTACAAAAGGTAGTTGTCTTATTTGTGTCTAATAGAAATAAAACACTAGGATGTATAGGTTAATATTATGTTCATGATGCAAGTATTAAACCATGTCTCCATTGCTTTCCTTTTCTTTACATGAATATCTTGCTCTATAAATAATATCTCATCATTTTCAAAATGGTACTGAGTGGTAGATGAACTGTTATTCCTCTCATGTAGTTATGTGTGTTTCATCGAATTGATGTTTTAGTTTAAATAACTTGTAAGAGGTGGCAGTGCTTCAGGTTTTTCAGGACCTCGGGCCCCTTTTCCATGATACTAAAAAATATGGTAGTTGAAGTGGTCACTCCTCCTTTTGTACATATACAAGAGAAACACAAGTTTGATAAACGACCCCTTTTGTTTGTGGAATGCCTAAAGTCTGAAGCTCGTTCCGACCATCGAAGCTCAGGGTGGAATGATCCGCATACATATAAAAACTGATACCTAAAATAAACTCCAATGTCGAAAGGCTAATGGCAGAACCTCATTTTTAGAACCTTGCCTTAGGGTTGAGTCGTGGAAATTCAAAGCAGTTGATAGAGGGGCCTTGTTCCGATGAGCCAATATTGGCTATCGACCACCAACCACAAAATTATACACCTAAGAACGAGAGAACTTTTTGACACTGGCAACTAATTCCAAGATGACGTGGCCTGGGTGATATGGCTTGGGGTCAGACCTTACACTCGAACATCAAACATCAGTGAGTACAAATTGGAACGGAAGTGAGGTAGAGTCATAAGGTAGGCTTTAAGTCGAATGAGTTTCCAATGAGGAAACCTCCATTTCTCACTGCTCACCACACGGTCTCGGTGCTTACGCGCTACAGGGAATAGCGATCAGAGTGGAAATATGATGTAGTTTTGTGGACCCATTGTGATTGAACTCTAGATCAAGTATTAAAATGGAGAATCCCCACGTGTTCCACACGTGGAGGATTTAGTGAGACCCACACCATATGACACATGGTAGGGACAACGTGGGGTCCTAACTACCCACTGCTCACTGTCAGGAAATCAGAGCTATCCTCGTGCAAATGGAAGGCCATTGAGAAGTTGTCCAATCCGGCCAAGGTTCTAGCTTGTGGAACCATGCAATCGGGCCACCTTCCACCACCATGATCTAACTGAGGTAAATTATTTATAAGGAGGGATATTGCTAAGGCCAGGACCAACCCAGCGAAGGTTCCGACATAAAACCCTACCACCACTCGCTGCTCACTTCCAAATATTTTTATCATGTTGAATGTTACCACCACTCGCTGGGCACCTCCAAATATTTTTATCATGTTGAATGTAACCGATAGTGATACCACCAATCGATGTGGCAAGGGCTAACGAGCTTGCTATCGGGCATTAAATGCCCGCTTAGCTACAAGCTCAATAGCCATATAGCTTTCGGTAGGGATGGAGTGTTCGGAAAGCACCGCGCGCGTCTGTTCTAAATGGCTATCGAGCTTGCAGCTAAGCGGGCATTTAATGCCCGATAGCAGGTTCGTTAGCCCTTTCCAATCGATGTGATGTGTATTTGATCCGAGAGGTCCCTTTTCTGTTGACTTGTTAGCGTTACTTGGAAGCCACGTGGGCACCACATGGTCAACATCATGATGTGTCCTTTTAAAACAAACTTTTATCTAAGCATAAATTTCAATCTTGGATTAAGATTAAGGTATAATTTATATCCTCAGAAAGCTCTCAACTAACCAAACACATTTGTGGTATCAAAATTTAATTTTTTTAACTTTGTAAAGGAAGCATTTTTGTGACCCTGTCTTCATAACAAACCTTGAAGGTCGAGTTGAGTTATTAAGTAACAACTCCTGCAGTCTAAGATAACACAATGGATGGAAGGGAGTATTACATAGTTGTATTAGAGGTCAGGTTCAACACTCATACTAGAAGGGCCTTGAAAGAGATAATTTATTTATATATATGATGGATTTGAACTTGTAGATGTCGTGACTTCTATTTTATACATATAAAATGTTTACATGTCTTTTTATTTTATGTAACTGACATGGGTGTTAGCTGTGTGAACAACATCAGATCAACACATATTAGATTAACACACCTAATGTTGCCATGAAAAGGCAACAAATTGATACATTTATGCTTGATATCACTAACAACTATGTATGTGTGCCAACACATGAGAAGATACAAATTGCAACAAGAAATAGAGGAATGGACAAAAATATGGTACAACACGACGCGAACCAAGTCCATCATGAGTAGGGAGAAGAAAGTCCCCCTAATAGAATAAATACTCTTAGAAAGCTTGAAAGCTAAGTTCAAGAGCTACAAAATAGAGAGCACAAAACTCATTAGAAAACATAAAGAATAGGAAAAGATGAACACGATGCTGCTACAAAACTTGTCACACATGCATTAACCTCTAGAGATATGGATAGGTGTCATAAGGACAAGATAAAAAATAAACCTTGTAAGGTTGGGGAGAAAAGAATGCAATTGACATGTTGGGGTTGTGGAGAAGAACACCTAATCCATGCACACCCTTACAAATAATGAAAGAAGAATAGTGCATGTAAACTCTAGAAACATGAAACAACAACCAACAATGCAAAAAAACATGAGGGGGCATCTCCACAAGCTCTTTGAAATACATAAAAAATCCTCTTGAACTAATCAGAAAGATTTTTGGGATCTTCAAGTTGTTTTAGACCTTACGAAAGGCTTTGATTAAATTTGGTGCATGTGCTAGTGCTCTCGTTGAAGTAAATATAGAATGCTAGTGTGCTACAAATGTATAATAATAATTGACACTATGAACACCATAAATCAAGAGATGGAAATTGTTGTGAACTAGCGAATGATGCGTAGAGGGGATGTTTTGCAATTCTTTGTTTGTTGTTGTTGGCTACATGTTTATGTTTTGTTGACTTTGAGCATGGACATGCTTTGTGTTGTTTTGTCATGTGTTGTTGTATTCTTTGGTTTTCATTTTCTTTCATTTTTCATTTAGTCTTGGTTTGGTTTGTTGGGTGTGGGAAATGGAAGGAAAGAAACACATGGAAAAGAGCTAAATAAAACCCAACTAGAAGTCCAAGGTTTTGATTAAATTTCGTGGATGAGATAAATTGCTCTATAGGGTAGATGAGAGTAAAATATCATTTAAGAAGGTATAATTACATTACAGTTGGATATCATGTTACAACTTTGAAAATGACTTAAGAAGGAGGTTCCCTTACTTGAAATTGTGTTTCAATGATACATGTTTTATGTTTTATGAGTATGTGAAAAATTGGAAAATGAGTTAAAGGTATAATGATGCCATTTCATTGGAAAGGTCATTTGTTGAGAACCATCATAGTAGGAGAATAATTAAATTAATTTACCCATAAAAACTCCCTGTCACGTGGAATATTTATCAGGAAAGAGTGCAATAATGATCTCTTTCCAGTTAACTACCATTGTTAGTATGCATATGATATGCTAGGGTTATAAGCCTGGTCATGTAAATATTTGAAAATAATAGAAACTAAAAGTTAACTTTTAAAGTGATAGGACATTGCTAGACTTTGTAAATTGGATACCTAATGAAAATGCCTTTATGAAGTTTCATTGAAACTTGTAAACAACTGAATTGACAGAACAATGACTAATTTATGAAATTGATATAATTTCATGGACTATTGAAAGCTATAACAACTAGTATGCTACAAGCCCACTAGAATCCTTCAAGAGGCTCCAACTGAAAAATGCTTACAATAATGGTAGCCAAGTAAGTAAGGCAAGCATTGAGCAAGGTTAAAGGAAAGGAATTATGTAATTATTCGTTTTAGCTAGATTTGATATTTGTTGTTTCAAAATTAATGTGTGTGTTGTATGGATGCCTAGGAATGGGTATGATTTGTTGGAAGAATTTGTCATTGATGTCAAAGGGTAATGGGCTAGTACTTGTTCGGCGATTTGTGTGAATATTTGAGCGAATTTGGTTACAAGGACCTCCTAGAGAGATAGCCCTTGTCATACCATTTTGTTTGATAGGTGGCACATTTCGTGGGTCCTCCTTGTTGGAGAGATAATAATTTTTAAATATTGATTCCCCAATCAATGGGTTTCACATCAACATATTTTCTCCAAGGATTTTTTTCTTTAACTCACATTGCAACCCCTTCAAGAAAGTAAAAAATATTGACCAAAATCCTTGTGTCCTAATCAACTTGAAAGAAGATGATGTGGAAGGATTACTTTTTTTTCTAAGTGTCCTAAGCCTCCACTAAATCATGTTGGTTCATCTCTATTAGGTCGGCTTCAATATAGTCATGTATGTGCATAAATATCATGTCGTCTCTAGCAAAAGACACAATGGTTCATTGGGAAGGTCAGCCCCAATCTAGGCTCTCCCATCCACTATATATTATCTCAGCCATGGGAAATTTGAGGCAAGAAATTCAGTGATATCAGGCAATAAACCAAAGGAGAAGTTTGAGTTAGATTTCTGAGGCCTTGTGCTTAAATGAAGATTTGAATGAAGTCAAATTAAATAAGCATTTTGTTGGAAAATTAAGTAGGTTCAATCTTCCCCGGCTGCGGGTGAATATTAATGGGGGCAGTACAGTGGCAGCATTCCCACTGGGCAAGTGGCAGCCCAGATCCGCCACCTGTAAGGATAAGCGACGGGCCTGCCACCCCCGTCATGTTAAATTGAATGCGGGTCTTTACTCATCCCTGCAACTCGCCGTCTGCAGCATTATGGCTCTCCTGCGATTCGTTTCTCCGGTGTTTGGGTTGCAGACCGTCTACTGTGGTATGTTCATCGCTTGGGGCGCCACTTTGTGGCATTATAAGAGCCAACTATGTATTATTTGATGTCTCGGCTTTGGATGCATTGTTTGTTCTGGTCGCTGCTGGTTCTCGGGTCTTGGCAGTGGTCTCAGAGGTCTAGGCCTCGGCCCTCAGCACAGAAGGCCTCGGTCTCTTCCTTTGGGAGCAGTATTCTCCAGCACAAGGTCCCTAGCTCTGGCTCTCCCGTCTGTAAACATCAATTTCTGAGCGTTATCCCCGCGCCCCTCGTTGCTTCTATTGACATCCCTTGTTGGCTCTCTGTGCCAATTCTCATCTCGCCCCTCTGTGTCCCAAAAGCCTCGTTTCTGTGGCCTTTGTGCCCCTGTTAGTCAGTAAGCCTCTGCGCTGGTTCTCTATGCCTCTTGGCTCACGGAGATTCTGCTCACTGTGCATTCCCTGCTCCAGTGTTATCCCTCACGCAATCCCAGAATGCCGCGGGAACGACTCCACCTCATTAGCAGAAGGGGCGGGTCTCGGGGAGGCTCCAGAGGAAGGGCTATCCCGCAGCACTCCTCTCACACCACGGAATCCTCCTCCGAAGAAATTGACTCTCATGGTGCAAGGCGAGGCAGAGGACGGGCTCGTGCAGCGGCGTGTTCGCACAGCTCTCATCCCTCAACCCGCTTTCGCTTCCCCTGTTCCCTGGACAACTCTACCTACTTTGTGTCTGTTAGGGTTGAAAAGTGCGATAACGCAGCTCCTCCAGAAGTCTCTGCGGAGCATAGGCAACCTTCTCCTGTTCATTGTCAAAGAATTCAGCTTGCAGAGGCCCCTGGTGCGGTTGCGGGTCCAAGCGAGCCAGCTAAAGACGACACTCCATATACAGACTCGAGCGCGTCAGACCAGTATGGATGCAGGATCGTGGAGGAGCAACCTTCTACCTCCGTGGACGTATGAGCTTGCCTCCACGTCGTTTTGGTCCAGCTATGGCCCCAGGTGGTCGTTTCTGTTGCTCTATGATGTATGTTCGGCGATTTCAGTTCACCGCCTTCTTTGTTTGACAGTTTTTGATAAGCTCATGCTATGGCTCAGCTCTGTTCAGGTCCGAATCAGTTTTCAATTACGACTATGTTTGCTGCTATATCTCTGTTTGTATAACTCTCTGGATAAATTTTGGGACAGTTGGTTTTTGGTCTGTGTCAAATTGTCTGTCTTTCAGTTGGTTCTGGTCTGTGTCAAATTGTCTGTCTTTTAATCATCAAGAGTTTGTTGGACAAGTCAGATTCCAAGGGAAGTTTCACCCTCCAGTGTCAAAGTCCTGCTAAATCCATATCTCAGTATGGAGAGTTTTTGAGGCCAGCCTCGATATAATCTTTTTGTAATCTTTTTTGTATAATAATAGGAGTAGACCAATTTACAAAAAAAAAAAGTAGGTTTGATCTTCATAATTATTTATGTACTTGTATCAATTTGTATTTTATCTAAAAAAAATATTTATTAAGCATGGGTTTCATGCTTGAGTCATTGATGAATAGGTCAAAGCATCCATTATATGTTTTTAGATTTTTTTCATGAGTCATGGTCATTGTCATTATATAAAACATCCCTTTGGGCAATTGTATTAAAGAATAAAATATATGTTGTAATTTAAAGTATGTAGAAAAGTCCCAAGATCAAGTCAGCAAACACCCTTAAATTGGCTTAGGGAATGGTAATGGAAGCGATTGGGAAGGGTATATAAAGGAGGAATCTCAACCTCCTTAAAGATAGACATCACACTCATGTTCTTCTATCTGATCTGTGGCTAAGAAGAAGTGTGAAGATCCTTAGAGGCTAGAAGAGCCTTGCGAAGGAGGAAGAGAAGTTGTAACATTTCAGAAGTTTGAACTTATCTATCTATTGCTTTAATGTGTAAGTACCCCAATGTTTCTAGGGTTTCCTCAATGCTAAATTGCATAAGAATTGTCTGGAGGAAGGATATTTGACTTGGGTCTTGGTGAAGGTTTAGGGTCTTGGAAGTCTCCTTTGAATTGGATTCTATAAGAAGAAGTTCTTGTGGGTTTTCCCCTTGGAGGGGTTTTACCTTCGCTTGAGCCTATTTCTGGTGTCTCTCTCTTTATGGTTGCAATCTTCAGGTTTTGGAATTTATTTGATGATCAATACATAATCTTAATCAAGAAAAAGAATAATAATATCACAAGTAAATGTCATGTATGGAAAATATTAAGTTAAAATGATTCCTTTATTAATTTTCCAACATGGTATCAGAGCTTAAGGACAAGGTTTTAGGCAGCTGAAATATCACTATTTTCCAAGAAGAAGGGTCCAAGATAAGAATCCAAAATTTTGGATTGGTTTAGGCTTAGTTCAGGCTTATAGAAGCAAGGAGAATCAAAATACATAGAGAAGTCTGGTTCTAAACTTAAAAAAATGCTCATCCAACCTCAAGCCTAAGATACAATGATAACTCAAAGGTCAAAAAATTGCAGTAAGAAGGTTAATAACCCAGGGGTTCAAAAATTGCAGTGAGAAGGTACAATGAGAGGTCTGAAAATTGCAGTGGTCTAAGATTACAGTAAGGCCGAGAAGCACCCCTGAGACATCCTTATTGTCATATTCAGGGGCACAATCCTATAACATTTAAAGAAGAGTCCAAAATTCCATTTAAAAACAAAGTATAATAGGCACCACGAATCAATTTTTAAAGCTTACAAGAAGAATATAGGTTGCAAATATGTGATAAGAGGCCGAGGAATCAGAAGGGTCGAGAAACACACCATAAATTCCCTTGTCATCACTTTTCAGAGATCTGTCAAGAGAACTAACCTAGGGTGAGAGTCCTGTAGAAGAAATTGAAGTTCCAACAAAGGAAAAACAAGTCTCGAAATTACCTTTTCTTAGAAATTAAATCAAACTTCTGTAGGCTAGAAATAGTCATCTAGTTAGGGAAGAGAAAACACCTAGTGAAGGAACTAGGCCAACATGTATGGAAGGCATTTTAGGCTTGTTATAAAGGCATATGCAAAATGAGAAGCCCAAGTGTAAGTGTCGAAGTCACAAGAAAATCTTAGAAGCACCTAATACATAGACAGATGTGGAAAGAAATGTTAGAAGAAGCCCTACATGGACATAAAGACAAGATAATCAACTCATCTTGGGTTGTGAAACTATAACATTCTTAAGAAAAACACTTTCATGGAGTCTTTGGAGCTAGTGGAAGAAGCATAACTTGAAGGACTCTAGTAGTAAGCATCAATTAATCATCTTAAGAATAACATATCGACTTGGCATTGCTCTTGGAAAGATCATGACATATTAGAAGGCAAACTTTGGCTTTGGCATCTTAGAATCAATATAAATATCATGACAATAGTGGAAGTGACAATGTCTTGGATGATGAGACCTAGAAGAGGTCTTTGTAGTAGACTTCCAGTGATCATGGAGGACGAAGGGTTTTGTGACGTGTCTGACTCTAGGGTTTGTATTCTTCATATTATTGAAGGTATTTGATATCTAGGGATTATAAACCCTAGATGGTGTTTGGAATATGAATCCCTAATCAAAAGAGAAACCCTAACCCTAATCTATTTGTTCCCTCTTAGAAACCCTAGCTTTTGGTGTCTAGGGTTTGTAGGTAGTCTAAGGTAGCCAAACCTTTGTGGGGGTGGAATTGAATGAAAATTTGGGTTCAAACCCTAGGGTTGATGTTTCAAGGGAAATATCAAGGAACTTATGATTTGGATCTAAAAACCATAGGAATTCTCCCTCTAAGATACCATGGAATCCTTATATTATCAAAATTATAATCATGCTCTTGTACTTGTATATTTTGCTTAGTGGTACTTATTAGTGAATATTGCAGGTAGATAATGAAGGGAGAAAAATGAGAAGGATGGATAAGCAAAGAAGTTAATGATGAGCATGATGCTAACAGGTTCATAAATGATGACAACTCCAAGGAAAATAATAAAGCTTGGTAATCAGGCTCGATCCATGGACACTGAATAAAATGAATGAATATAGGAATACTATAATATCTAATGCAATATCTATAGGAAGCCATTGCTATTCACAAAAGATAAGTATTCCATTTATTTTCTTTCATTACATTTGTTTTTGAAATCCTCAGTATATCTAGTTTTATTATCACTTGATTATAACCTTTTCTTTTATGATCTCGCTAGAAGAGGATTGCAGGTATATTCCAAAAAATATTCATCAAATATGAATTCAAGGGGTTGTAGCTAGACTCAGAGGGAGCCTAGAAGATAGATTTGAATCTTGAAATGATTTTGAAGAAGAATTTCAATAGATGGCTAATGCCTTAAATGGGCTTCACAAGGTGCGGGAGGACCTGGATTCCGCAGAACGTACAAAGTGGAGCTCATCGCAATTCATCGAGAAATTTGTCTAGACATGCATATTTAGTACGATGTCGGGTTTCCTGTTCCGGTTCTAGTTCGCAGGTGAGTTGAGATGAGGGGCGAGGTTCAATATGAAATTGTAGGGATCAAAATGAGCCTTGATTAAGAGGGAGCCTCGTATTAAAACTTCAAAAAAAAAATAAAATCAAAGCACCTTCCTTATCTTGAAAAGTAAGTAAAAAATGAATGAGGTACGGTTAATTAATGCATTATCATTGCTTATAAAGTATGTTAGGATCTTTACCATTTCTTTATATCTAAAAGACTATGAAAATGTTAGGGTATGAATATGACATATTTTACATGATAGGAATCTAGGATTTTACATTGTTAAAGATTTTTAGTATCTAAGGTTAGAAAAGCCTTGTCGAAATTTGAATTAGAAGACACCTAGAATAAGTAAAATATGAAACCATAACTATTTGTTCTCTCTTGTAAAACCCTATCTCTTGATCTCTTAGGGTTTATAAATAGAATCTAGGATATATAGTCAAACCCTAGTAATGGTTGAATTGAGTAAAACGTAGGGCTTGAAAGTCAAAATCCCTAGGACTAATGTTTCCCCTGAAAATTAAAACCCTATTTAGGGTTAGGTCATGGAATATTTAGGTTTTGTAACTAAAAGCCTAGTAGTATCCTTTGAAAATCCAAAATTGAAAAACTTAACATCATGCTCTTGTACATGTATATTTTCCTTAGTTATACTTGTTGATAAAAATTGCAGGTACATGATTGTATGAAAAAGATGTCAAGACAAAAGTGAAATCTTGTGCTTAAGAAAGACTTCATGATGAGCATGATGGAAAGAGGGAGTTGTAGGAAGATTGTTGATATAAATGTTGGAAAGAGGGAGTTGTTATGATATTGAAGATTCCATATTGATGATAGAAGATGGAGTTGTACCTTTGTTAATTAAATATGGAACATGCAAATAAAAATAATAACTTCAGAAAAAGGTTTGATGTGTTGGCGTACCTTAGGATGAATAACGCATATGATGGTACTTAGGGTTGGTATCTTGACAGTTAGCCTAGCTGATACCTAGATCCCTATTAGGGTGGATACTTAGTCTAGATGATACCTAGATCCCTATTAGGGTTGGTATCTTGACCTAGATGATATGCAGATCTCTTTTAGGTTTGGTATCTTGACCAAGATGATATCTAGATCCCTTTTAGGGTTGGTACTTTGGTAGGTCACCTATATGGTACCTAGATCCTTCTTGGTGTCTTAGCAGGTAGCCCAGATGACACTTGTATCCTCATTGATTTTGTGTCTTGGCAGGTAGGGTTGATGATACCTAGAACCCTGTTAGGGTTGTTGGCTTAGCAGGTAGCCTAGATGACACCTGTTGTCTTGGTAGGTAGCCTAGATGACACTTGGATCCCTATTGGGATGGTACCTTGATAGGTAGCCTAGATGGTACCTAGGCGAGTTGATACCTTGGCAGTTAGCCTAGATGGTATCTAGATCCCTAGAATTGTACATGCTATTTATATTCTTATTATAAGAACTTTTCAAAGTGAGTACTTTCCTTGAACTAGTTGAACAATTATGAATACCTCCCAAATCAAGGAGTGTTGGAAAAGTAACTAGGTTTGGTCTTCATAATTATTTATGTGCTTGTATCAATTGGTATTTTATGTAAAAGAAGAATAACCTCCAAAACTCCAAAACAAAGAAACCATAACGTAAAATGTAACTTCCTTCAGGAGGTTGTTGCCTCCTTCCAATGGGAGCTGGTCAATCTTGGGGTTGTAGACCTTCCAATTGTAGTTGGTAAACCGTATATATATATATAAATAATATAATACTAATAATATATATATTAATATATATATATATATATATATATATATATATTGTGTTCATTTGATGTTATTGGCTAATCGTTCAGATACTTGAATTATTGAATTTAAAAAACACTGATTCATCGCTCCATTTCAGTATTTCCAACATGATTAAGGCAAGTAGCCTTCAATATGAAACAAGGAAATAACCTTTGTAATGCATGCTAAATGAAATTGAGAACTAAATTGTTCATGATTTCAAGATATGAATTTCTCATTTCTAACTCGTTGGGTTGTTGAAATAAAAGTTAATAATATAATGAAAATATTAGAATGAAATTGATGCCCACATATGTTGCTATGATAGTTTCATTCCAATCTATTTGAAATCAGGTGGAATGATAGAATTATTACATGTGTAATAAATCTAAGAATACTTCAGGATATTGTGAACTTTTGCAATGAAGAGATTGTATGTATAAACACTAACATTTGATTGGATGTTTGGAAGCTCATATTATAGGTAGAGTGGTGGATGGGGTGTGAGATAAAAGCTACATGGTAGAATAACACCACCTATGAGGGACCCCAATAACATGAATAAAAGTCTCATGCTTGTGAGATTAGTTTTTTCTATAAAGAAAAATTGGGAAACTAAAATTTATGATTCGAAATTTTTGAGTACATCTCACAAAAACTAAATGTTGTGACACAGGAAAAAACGTTGTAGAATGGAGCTAAGGAAGGAAACTATCATGGTGGCATTATGTCCCTGCGACACTTTCTTTAACTTAAGGGATAAAGTGATAACTAGGACCTTGACTATAGGACTCCATGCGCAGTGCAATGGAGCACGCCAAACCATCACTTGGCCCTAAGACTCATCGCACGTTACATTAGAGCATGTCGAACAAGCATTTAGTTGTAACACTTGAATGATTACCCCATGCAGGAAACCTATGGAAAAATATACTACCCAAAATGGGGGTTCTGGGCTCAGATGAGTGAGTGGTTAACGGGGTGCCCATGTGTAGCTCAGTGATTGAAATGAAACTCCTAGGTGCATGTAGTTAGGATGATGAACCACTTAGTGCTTTCTACATGTTTTCTAACTACCTGACGAACCACGCTCACAGTGGAATCAATCCCTATGTTAAAAATACTAGGTGCTTGCAGTTAGATTGATGAACCACTTAGTTCTTGCTAATTGGTTGAGGAACCACCTTCATAGTGGAATCAATCCCGTTGTTAAAAATTTTAGGTGCTTGCAATTAGACTGACGAGCCACTTAGAATTTTCTAACTAGATGATGAACCACCTTCACAGTGGAATCAATCCCCATGTTAAAACTACTAATTGCTTATAGTTAGATTGACGAACCCCTTAGTGCTTGCTAAGTGGGCGATGAACAAAATTCATAGTGGAATCAATCCCTATGTTAAAACTACTAGGTGCTTGCAGTTAGAATGAAGAACCTTTTAGTGCTTGCAAAGTGCTTGCAGATTGGGTGATGAACCACCTTCATAGTGGAATCAATCCCTGTGTAAAACCATGAGGTGATTTTATTTAGACTAAAAAACCACTTAGTGCTTACTAATTGGTTGATGAACCACCTTCACAGTGATATCAATCCCCTGATACTGAGCACACTACCCTCTGTGATTTGGGTAAAACCCCTAATAAAATTTAGAGAGTAAGTGAGATGGAGCTAGACTCATTACCTATGAAGATAAAGGAAGCAAAGAGTAATCGTAGAGGTGAGTTGCTAACCTATCCAACATAGATATATGATGTTGATCATAAGAAATGTTAGAGTTGTATCAACATGGTAATATCAAAGTGGTGCAACGAAAGCATAGCGGAGCTAAAGACCTTAGCGACTAGGCCATTATAGGATATCAGAACCCCTTGATATGCATTTATTTCCATGAGGTATATCATGACAGATGTTTTGTGTTATTAGAGAAATCTAGAGGGATGCCTTGGCTATGAGACTCCATCAAGACTCTTCCTGTGTGAGGAAGCCCTGCTAAGGAATGGATCACCCAAGGGATTGGGGAGGTAGAGAAGGGGATACCTAAACTTGGAAGGTGTGTGACTACAAGGAAGATGAAACTTGAGTGAATTGGTTTTAAAGGAGTCATGTGCATGCTCATTGGGATCATAAATGCATTAGGTGTGTCCTAGGAAGAAATGAATTGAGTTTTTTCCCTATGGAATCCTTAAGGACAATAAACGACATCACTAGACATAAAATTTCAGGACATAGAAAAATGTCACTGCTGTAAAGAGTTGTAGCTATAAGGCTCAATTATTTATATTCTATGTTATAGAACACAGAGGTTGGTGTTCCTTTAAGGGGATGGGGTTTGTAACATCCCCCTATTCTACCCCTTCTTATTGTAATAATAATTTTGACTTCCACATTGGCATGGAGAGAGCCATGACAGGACGAGCCTTTGATTAAATATTTGGTAATTATTAATTAAAATTAATTAATTAACACAACCGAAGAAGGGACAACCTTACGGATATTTTATCTGAAGGAAGCTTGCTTTCTCACTAGTTTTTCCTGAAGCCGCTTTAATTCCTTAATCCACTTGCTTCACTAATAAAAATTGAGCCAATTTTTGACATTTATTTTTTGCTCTTGCCATGACTTTTTGTCAATATAACGCAAAAATGAGGTTCCACTAAGTGTAAAACATGGTACAATCACATTATCAATGTTTTCCAAATTCATCCTAATTTGAACGCGTCTCAGATGTCGGTATATCGATGGAAGGAAAATTTTCTCGCGTTGCATGATCGACGACAATGACAGCTAGCCTACTGCCAAAGGTGTGCATACTTTGATGAAACTTGTCATCAGAAGACTGACATATGTAGGAGTCTTTTGGTGTCTTATGATTAATGATGACGATGGTCAGTGTACCATTGAAATCATACACACTTCGACGAAATGGGTCATCGAAAGCCCGACAGAGGTAGGAGTCTCTCTATCGACACCATTGGGCATAGGAGTCCAAATACCGATGGAACAATTAGCTTTGGTAAACAGACAACCATCGGTTTTTTGTGACGATCTAGATGGTTATAAGTTCCATATCGTTGCATGACCAATGTTGGCATGAGTCAGTTTTCATTGTAAAATCGACGAGGCATAGTTTAAAAATAAAAATAAAAAATATCTCCAACCACATAATTTTTCATCAGGTTCAAAATATCATAAAAAATATCTCAGACCTATTCCAAAATTTGTTTAATATCCTTATTCTAGAATAGATAAGAGGATTGGATCAAATAAGGTTTTTGTACATTGTTTTGAAGTTGGTTGATGGCCTAGACTTTAGAAAAGATTCAATGCTCAAAGTTTTAAAATTTCTCAATGACTAATGTTTTGAAATGGCTTATGGGATTTAAGTTTGAATTTCATAATTTCTCAATGAGTAATGTTTTAGAAAGGCCTAAGGGACTTAAGTTTGAAAATGGGATATTGATATTCCAAAATACCAAATTTTAGGTGGGATAAAGTTGGAGAAGTGCCTAAACTTTAAGAATGGGCCAAAGTTGGAACATATTTCAAAGTTTTAAAGGGGCCAAATAATCATTGTTCTTAAAAGTATTGAAAGAGAGCCGATGACCTAAAGTTTTGAAATTACTTGATGCACATTGTTTTAGAGTGGCCAAGGGAGTTAAGGTTGAAGTATGGACACTGCATGAAAATTAAAAGTTGGTCAATGGCTAATGAAATATTTTGAAATAAGCATGATCACCTTAAGTTTGAATAATGATCCAATTTTAAAATTACCTTCCAGAGCAAAGGAGCTCAACATTTAAAGGAATGTTAAGGGCCAAAGTTCATTTGATGACCAAAGCTTTTAGATAACCCATTTTTTGGAAAGAGGTTGAAGTTTTAAATTAGCTTGAAGTTTCAAAATAACCCAAAGTTTCTAAATTTCATAAAGTCACAAAAGGGGAAAAAATTCATAAATACCCTAAAGTTTTAAAATCACTTGAAGTTGAAATATGGGTTGATAGTGCAAATCAGATTGATGTCTTGATTTCTAAAGTTGGTAAAGGCCCAGTGGGAAATGTTCGAACGGAGGCCCAATGGTGATGAATATGGGACAATAATTTTGAAAAGGTTTTATACATTGGGAGGAGACCTAGGGATAAGTTTAAAATGTGTTTAATGTGTTGATTCTATATATATGCCTTATCAACAGGGCCAATTGGTTTAAAATTGTTTCATATTTAGACATTGAAATTACCTATTCCTTAGTAATGGGAAAAAGTGTATAGCAACTTTATATTTCAAAACAAATTGATGGTGTGGTAACTTTGTTATATGTGTTTTATTGCATTGGTGACAAAAACCCTAGTACTTAATAAATTGTTGAACTAAACACCAAAAACTTGTTACCTTTGGGACAACGATAAGAATACAGTGGCATCAAAGAAGCAATAAGAAAACATAAATGCAACTAACTTAGGAATTAAACCATAAAAACATCATTCAAAATGCAAAGCAATGGAGGAAACCAATAATACTCATATTATTGTCCAATGGAAAAGCAAAAACATGCAGTGCCACCTTGATAAGAGAGAATGAAAGCAAGTGTAATCTGAAACTCTCCCTAGTATAGGTATTTCTCCTACTTAAATGCCTTCTCTAAATTTGTTGGATGAAGAATACTTGGCTCTTTTCTAAAATAACACAAAAAATAGTGAGGGAAATTTATGGTAGAGATGACATAAATAGATGTATGATCGACAAGTTCATTCCTCTAACATAACCTTGCAATGCTTTCCTTGTATAATGCAACCCATGGAATTTTTTTATAGGCAAATATGAAGCTTGAATGATGAACCAACTTCAATGTGAATTCTCTTCTTCCACTAGTGGGCTCCCATATGCTTGATGAGGGTTTTGGGAAGCCAAAGGATATAAATGGAAGCTTGAAAAAACATCATATGCCACCTTAAAGCTATGTGGGATAATCCTTGGCCATTAATATATTATGGAGGTAGATAAGTTTTATAATTGTAGAGGTAGCAAGGGTTTTAAAGAACATTTTTTTATGACTTGTGCAACCAAGTGAACTAAAAGTTGAACAACCTGAGAAATAGTGAAGTAAAAGTTTGACTCTCATTGTACTAAAGCTTAGCCACCCAAGAAATAGTTAACTAAAAGTTTAAATTTCATTATTAGCACAGAAAATGGCCATAATGTGGCATGATATGTTGCATTATCTATTTTATTGTGAACTAGTAATGTCCTTAGGAGCCATCACTTGCATGTCCTAGGTGAGCGAAATCGAGGTGATAACAAACCTTGATTCAAAATAGGAAAACATCTAAAATCAAAAGTGGATTGATGCAGGAGAACATGACGTTGTTTGATATAGGCCAATGGTTTGAAATGAGGGAGTCCTTTGACCCTTTCCAATTGATAACAGTTACCATTTGGTGGAAATATAGAGCTACGGAAAAAAAACAAGTATGGAACTAAAATGTTATTTTGGGCGTAACTTTAGCATACAACTCAAACAAAGTTAAGATTTTAGGTGGAAGTTTATAGTGAAGGTACCTACAAAAAAATCATTGGGCTCTAATTTGCAATTTCACACTAGATTCCTAAAAATTAACAAATTGTAGTTTTTAGAGGATGAGGCCATACTTTCTATTAGTGGTTATTTTCATGATGAAATTTGGACAGGAAGGGCTATAGCTAGGGACATGATGCAAGAAAATGTACCCAGTTCAACATCATAGGTTCACTTGGCGAAAGGGTCTAATTAGACATTCCTTCATTGAAATTGTCAAACTCGTTGGATATGGTCACACTATCATTAGTTGTTCAAAAATATTGGTAATGACCCTACTTAGCATTTTGTTTATTTTATGAAATACATGAAATGCATATACTATGCAAATGTAAAATGTGAAAGAAATGAAATCTAATATAATCTCATAGGAGCATAACAAAGAACCAATTTGGCATGAAACAAAATGAGATGTAGATAGAGTAAGAAGATAATTCCACCAACTACCATACTTGCTAAACACCCAAGATACCCTCGAAGGTTGAGGATAGCCCACAAATCACTCAGAGAACACCTGCTTCATGTCAAAATGTTGGAAATGAAGGGAGAAGCATAAAGGGCATGGATCTTAATCCAACATTCTACCCTTTATATGAAACTTGAAGATTGCTCTGAGTATTGAGGATAGTCAACATATCACCAATAATTACATCCAAATTTTTAGAAAAGAATATGATAAGCATAGAACTGGTAAGCAATCTAAATTCCATAAACCATGAAATTCATAAACCAAATATATCTTGATAAGCACCAAGAAATATTATGAATAACAGGAGTAGTATACAAACTTTAACAACTTTGTAGGAGTATAAAAAGAAAAATAAAACCATAATTTAGTTGTCCTGTAAAGTTTTAACCACATTTAACTAATTGTTGTTTATTCTCTTTCGTATAGAAAGGTGAATCTCTATCCCGTAAGTATGGGATACTAAATATCACTTCACATGTGTCTAGTGGCATAAATCCACATTCTTTTTCATTAGCATAATTTATATTAATGGTAAACTTGGTCTTGCATATCACGTCGATTATCATGACATATATCTTTTGGATCCAACCAAATGAACATGGCCATACTAGATCATAAGTTTCTAGATCAAGTTCATCTACTAAGGCTTTATAAATAAAATTACATTGAGAACAACTATGAAACAAAACATTTATATTCAATTCCCCACCTAAAGTTTGATTTGGAATAAAGCAATTTTGTCTCCACTTGGCCTTGGTTGTTATAATGTTGTTTCCACTTGACCTTGGTTGATGCTAGAAGCTAAACCATGGAGTTGCCTATGTATAGTATCTATTTGTGGTTATTTGAATGAAGAGATATTTAGGACTGTAGTGTTGTCCAAACCACTTTTGCACCAGCATATAGAGTTTCCCTTGGTGTTTTGTTGAGGCAATTGAGGAAGCACAAAATGAGGATGCATGGCCTCGGGGTTACACATATCTGTCAACTACCTTGTAGAGGCATATTCCAAGTACTATTTACAAACATGACAACACTCATTAATGTCAGTCTGGAGGGCACATTTAAGGGTGATTGCATTTGTTAGTAATAACACAATGGTGTGTCATTCATACCAGATACATTACATATTTCAAGCACTATTCATGACCTTATTTTCAACATTAATCTTGACAATCTAAAAGAATATTTCCTAAAGAATCCCATTGATAATATCAATCTCTCCATATGGTAGTGTTATTTCAAAAACATAGATACAACATCATCAGTGACCAATTCGGAAGGCACGACGCAAATGGACTTGGAGGGCTTGTTGTGTTTATTTCTCATAATCAATTTGCATTCCTTGACAAGTCATAACCAAGTACTGATAAAGCCTCAAAATTAAGGTACTTGTGGATGCTATCTGCAATAATGAATCATGCTTGAGGATCTCCGCACTCCATTCATGAAATACATTTTCTAGCTTTCAGATATGTCCAAGGAACTCATTGAGTTGGTGATGAAGACATGGAGCACTAATTTGAGGGTGAAAAAATTATGGTGCTACATGATCTAGGTGGATATTGGTGGCCACCCACCTATTCCACTTGGAACCCCACCACTGTTTCTTTCAGTTTCCTTAATTCTAGCACAACTTTCCATTTTTGGCAGTTTTTTCGGGTCCTAAACTTCTAGAGTCGTTTTGAGGTACTAAAAGACATTTTCTAGGAAAATCGAGAGTCTAGAAAGCTCTCAGAGTTTGTTTCATATGAGTTGTTTTTTCCTCCTCATGGAGATATTCACAATGAGGCATTATGATAGCCAAACGAAGATCGTATGCTAAAGTTATAGCCCCAGGAAGTTGGCAGTCTAACTTACCCTTATGGCGCCCAAAACCATTGGCGCTTCATCTCCTAGTATTATGGTTTCACACTTCTTATCTATGATAAAAAGGCCTCTAAGCCTCATTTTAATGCAGTTTAGAAGGCATGTAGCCATCACATCTCTTCTCAGAGATAAGCTACCATTGCCCGAGCTAGTTTGTTTCCATTATGCATGTAAACAATTTTCATTATTTGATTTTAATCAATTGTAGTTCAATTTCCGTTGTAGCTTTGTGTATTTGTTTAATTTTGTATTTCATTTCATTCTTTCATAAATCTATTTTAGTGGTATCATAGTGGTCTTCTCTTTCTTTGTTTTTCTGTGCATGTCCCCAATGAGGTCGGGGTATAAGTAGTTGGAACTTGAAATGGTTGAGCCCTTGCAAGGCTATCCCCACCAACATTGATGGTCTCCCATGGCAGAAGAAAAGCAAGAAGAGGGAGTAGGAGATCCTCTCAAACTGCTGCTCGAAGAAGCCCTTGAGCGGAAAAGGAATGAGATGACAGACAACTTTGCCTAGATCCTTCAACAAATGCCAATAGGCAACACATCTTCATCCAGAAACACTTCAGAGGTGTCACCCCCTTCAAGGTACAAGTTAACTTTGACATCCTTATATTTGAAGGCCAAATAGATGCAAATGTCCTGGATAAATGGTTAAATCTACTAAAAGGTTATTTTTCGGTTCATGATTTTTCCAATAGGGAAAACATTACTTTTACCCTCCTCAAAGTTGCCCCCCACGTCAAGGACTAATGGAAATCCTACTGTGAGCAGAAGGATGAGAGAGAACCCTCACTATTGTCAGCCGCAACCACTTAGATTTCTTTCCAAGACGCTGTCAAGGAACAGTATTACCCTATCGGGAGCTATGAAGTTAAGTACATAAAATGGACCACACTACGCTAGGGAAGGGACTAATACGTGCTAGAGTTCACAAATATTTTTCATACCCTTCGCACAAAGTCGGGTATGAAGGATTATGAGCAACATATAGTACTCAAGTACCACGATTGTTTACATAAATACATCCAGGATGAGATGGATTTCATGGACATCTCCTCGTTTGGCCTCACATACTAATATGATGTTAAGATCGATTAAAAAATTAAACAAAAGAAGCGAGACTTTGGATCTACGAATCTGAAGTAGGGAAAGGGCACCCCGAATTGCAGAATAAAGGGAAAAGACAAGGCTGGGTGACCCAAGACAACCCATAAAAGTCACAAGAAAATAATAACACCACGAAGATGAAAAAGGACACAAGAAAGTGGTGTGGGTTCCACAAGAGCCCAATTCACAACATAAGTGAGCGTTGTGCCACGCAGTCACTAGTGGCCAAGGATGCAGAGGCATGTTTTGACTCTGAGTCAGAACCCTTTTATGGAAGTGACAAAGGGAAGCAAATTATTGATGTGGAGCCCAATGCCACCATTGCCATCACCAAGGTACAAAATATTGAGTTCGAATATCTAGAGGAAGGGGAGTTTCTCTTCCACTTATAGATGTGGGTGTAGGGGTCTCCGCTACAGTTCATTGGCAATAGCGAGAGCCAAAAGAGGCTCATATCAGTAGATTTTATTAAGCGTTTGGGCCTACCGAACACACCACACTCGCAACCATAAACCATCGTGTGGCTCCACCAAGAACGAGACCTCCGCGTCAGCCAATAGTGTCACTTTCCCTACAACATCAATCCCTTCATGGATGAGCTACTGTATGATGTTGCTCCTCTTGAAATTTGTGATGTGTTATTAGACCAACCATTCTTATGGAAACATCATTCTGTGTATTAGGATTCCAAGCCTTGCACTGTTATTATTACTTTGGGAAATAAGTTATATAGGATACCGAAGGTAGCCTCGCCTACCACCATCTCTTTGATCTTTGCGAAGTAATGCTGTAAGATCATCTCCTAGATCGAGATTTTGTTTTCTTTCTAATTCGCACTCAAATTAAGGGGAAGAACGTGGACATATCTATGGCCCCCAGGAAGGGTTCCTTAATGTAGTAGCAGTGGGTGGATAAGGTTGTGGAAGAATACAAGGACATCTTCTCCTCACCCACATGGGTACCATTTGATCGATCTGGCTGCTAGAGAACCTCTACCCAATGGGACGATATACTATCACTCCATTATGGAAAATGAAGAAATCAAGTGACAGATCAAGGTTTTGCTGCAAACAAGGCACATTTGACCAAGTTCCTCACCTTGTGGGAGCGCGATTGTACTTGTACATAAGAAGGATGAGACCTAGAGGCTCTACATTGATTCTCAAGCACTAAACAAAATCACTGTCAGGAACGGGTATCCAATCCCACAGATTGATGCCCTTCTTGACCAGCTCAAAGGGGCTAAGTACTTCAACAAAATCGATTTGAAGTTGGGCTATCACTAGGTTCCAATAAAACCCACAGATGCATGGAAGACCTCTTTTAAATCCAAGGAGGGCCTTTTTGAGGGGCTGGTCATGCATTTCGAGTTGATAAATGCCCCTGCAATTTTTATGGGGCTGATGGATGAGATCTTGTGGCCCTTCACCAACTTGTTCATGGTTGTATATCTGGATGAAATCATCATCTTCAACAAGAGTTGGGAAGAGCACTTGCAACATATTCGACATGTCCTTCAAACCCTGCGACAACACAAATTATGTGCCAACTTAGAGAAATGCACCTCTGGCATGAGCCAGGTCCAATATCTAGGTTACATAATGGATGAGCAAGACTTGCATATGGATCTGGCTAAGATCCAAGTCATTAAGGATTTTCCATCCCTGACCACTCTAACAGAGCTTCGTAGCTTTTTAGGCCTTGCCAATTTTTAATAGAGGTTCATGTTGGGATTCTCTCATATCACTTGGCCTTTGATTCAAGTTACCAAGGGCGGGGCGACAGCAAAGTTTTACTAGTTTGAGTCCCAACGGAAGGCGTTCATTGAACTAAAGCACCGCCTTTGCTTTGCACCAATACTCACATTGCTTGACCTACAACAACCATTTGAAATTGAGACATACACCTACGACTATGCTATTGGTGCAATTCTCACCCATCAAGGGCATACGGTGGCCTATCACAGTGAGATAGTTTCCGACACAATTCAAAAATACCAGCCCTTTTGGTTTGAGTAATGTTGGAAGTACTTTTTAACATGCCATGGAAATTTCTTTCAAAGGCTTTATGAGTAAAATCATAGCAATGAGGTGGCCACTTCGACCACCTTAGACAAGTCCTTCTTATATGTCTCAAATTCAACATATCTTTAAACACTAAGAAGGCCACATTTGGTGTTATTGAGGGAAAGCTATTAGGGCACATTGTGTCATGAGAGGGTGTCAAATTTGGTCTTGAGAGGGTGACAACAATCAAAAGACTACCTTTACCTACCAATTAATAGTGGATGCAATCTTTTTTTAAAAAGATTAATTTCCTAAGGTGCTTCCTTTCAAAAAGAAGAAATGTAACAATTATGGGTGCCTCAAGGTTTAACAAAGCACAAAAATAGATGTTTTGGAAGCAGAATGCAACATGGCCATGAACCTTAATAAAGATTCACATTCCACGCCTTCAAACCATAGAGTGTCAATTAGTTTGGTTCAAGCATATTTTAAGGAAGAAGGGATAATGCGCCAACTGAAAGATGATATGTATTTTAAAGAAGAAAGGATAATGCACCAATTGCAAGATGATATGGACACTAGATAGTGGAACTCTCCTCCTTCCAACATGGGTTAGGAGAAAGATAAAAACCATCATATTTTCCATTAATTTTTATCTTTTTTCAAAACAACTATAATATTAAGTGTTTCATTTTCATTTAAACAAAGCACATAAAAACAAGTGTGATATAATCATTTTATACATTTAAAAAATATATATTATGATTTATGAAAGCTATCAATATTGAATGAAACTTCATATCAATACTTTTTCTATATTTGAGGCCTATGCTACAACATTTTTTAATATAATATATACGATAACTTTTTTTTCCACCCATGTTATGCAAATACAAATATTTTCTACCCATTTCTTTTCCCTTATTCATATACTTAAAATCACTTTACTTTTTCCCTTTTCTAATGTTTAGAACCTTCATTACATTTCCTTACTTTTTACTTCCATCTACATGATTTAAACTAAATTTTATAATTTTTCTTTTTTTCTTTTTGTATGCATCAAGACAAATTTGTATCCATAACATCACTTGTTAGTTTTTCCCTTTTCTAATATTTAGAACTACTTTCTTTATAAGCATAAAAGAACCTTCATTAGATTTCCTTACTTTTTACTTCCATCTACATGATTTAAACTAAATTTTATAATTTTTCTTTTTTCCTTTTTTATGCATCAGGACAAATTTGTATCCATAACATCACTTATTATTTATCTATGGTCATTACTAAGGTTAACATTACTAAGGTTAACATTACTCTAGGTTAAGAAAACATTTAATCTTTCTCTAATCTCATAATCAATATAGTTCTTTGTTGTTATCTCATAATCAATATAGTTCTTTGTTGTTGGTTGTTTTTTTTCTAAACTTTCTTTTTCTTCCTATAATATTTAATCCAATCCAACAGGGATAGCATGTCAAAGAATCCATCAAAACTAAAATGGTTTGTTTTCCTATTAGAGTCAAACTTGTCATTTACTCACGACTGTCTAGTCAAAGAACATGATGCAAAGCCTCCAACAGGGATAGCATGTCAAAGAATCCATCAAAACTAAAATGGTTTGTTTTCCTATTAGAGTCAAACTTGTCATTTACTCACGACTGTCTAGTCAAAGAACATGATGCAAAGCCAAATTTAATTAAAACGCATAATAAAGTTTAATGATAAACCAGTTAAGTTTTTGGCCAAAAGTTTCATATAAAATAGAATTATTAATGTTTAATGATAATTTAAATAGTTTTTTTCACTGAAATCAATATATCATAAGGAATGAGTGGAATTCGAGCGGTGGACAATTTCTTAAATAAAATTAGTATATGTTTGGAGGAATTCGAGCGGTGGACAATTTCTTAACTAAAATTAGTATATGCTTGGGAGGGTTTTATGAGGACAAGAAAAAGAAATTGAAATTTTAGTGAAAATTTATTAATTTAATTTTTCAAAATAATTTGTATTAATATATTATATATATAAATTAATTTTAGTTATTAAGAAATGTAAGTTTTAATTTTTTTAATTTGAGTAATTTAAAATTTTACAAATTATATATTTTTTAATTTTTATTTTAATTATTATTAAATTTAAATATACAATTATAATATAATAAAATAAATTTTTAGCCCTATATCAAAAAAACATTTAATATAATATTATTGGACAAACTATTTAATGGATTAGAAATTTGCTTTTTATTTTTCAATTTTTCATAATTGATATAGTTTAATTTAAAATATATTTAAAACCTAATAAAATTGGTTGGCTAATATTAAATAGTTTAACTTGAAGACATAATACCTAATTTAATTAGGTGTTTTTTGAGATGTTTTATGTTCTCTAAAATTTTTATCGGAAATTTGAAATCCCATTATCCTCTTTACCTAGATTTAATTCTCAGATTTAGATTTAATGAATTTATATGGACTTGGAATTTTATTAGTCCTTGCCGTCTGACGGCATAAGACTATAGTAATCGATATGGTGCCGTATCATTAGTTCAGGTTACAATTAACCAAAGTTTCAATTTCATATTTTAAGGTCATAATTAACCAAAGTTTCAATTTCATATTTTAATGTTGTGGTTCAACTTATCAGAAAGTTGTATTGATTTTCTCAGCGAATAAAATTTTTAGTCATCTTATTTGGGCTTTTTCCCAGGCAGTGCTCTATATTCTTCATAGAATTTCTTTATATCAAAGGATTTATGTCTTTCTTATTTTTCTATTGGAAAGTAATGTTGACATTAGTCTCTTAATAGTAAATATTTGGTTTGGGTTTGAGAATGTTTGGTTTGGAAATGTATATATTGACTTGCCACTTGAGCCACACGCCTATGCGGCTATATGCATGCATGAACTGACATTGCTTGGCCAAACTGCTATCTGTTGCTATCTGCATGAATTGAGCTGTTGCTATCTACATGAACTGATCTTTGCAACTTGCAATTTCTGTGGCGTGAAAGAATCAAGAGGTTGTTATATACGTGAAAATACATCTGGACCGGATGGAGGGTTAGCGCCCCTGATCTCTAAGTCAACAAGCTAGACCCAACTTCCATCCCTCGATTGAATACGAGTAGAGGTGCTTTGGCTTTTGGCTTTGCAGAGGTGCTTTGGCTTTTGGCTTTGCCACTAATGCTACTGGTGGTTCTAGATAAACTTCAATGAGCGCATGTGCTACCTTTGCTTCCCCAGTGTTGGCTCCTGCCCCTGCCTTCGCTTCTTATAATGATAGGCGGTATGCAGCGGTCTATGGATCTAGAAGCTATTTTACAGGTATTGGAGAAAATACAACTGTTGCTCGATCTAAATTTGTCATCTGGGATAAACGATGCATTATGTGCACTTGGTGGGAGTGTATGCTCCAGACCAATCAGAAAAAACAAAAGGATATGTATTTGACCTGCTCATTCATTTCTTCTTAGCGTGTCATTCATTTCTTCTCAGCGTGTCAGTACCTTCAAGCCCTTGTAACAAGTATTACTCTTCTCAGCATGTCAGTACCTTCAAGCCCTTGTAACAAGTATGGTAATGCTATCATGCTCAAGTTGTTTTGGGCATGTAGTGCCTTCAAGCCCCTGTAACAGGTATGGTGATGCTATCCTGCTCAATTTGTTCAAGTGTTTTATCAGGAATGGATGGCAATAATGAATTCCAAGAGAGACGTTGGCTCAGACACTTGTAAGTCACCACCTCATTCCTGGGCAAGTGGTATCATCAAGAAACTAGTTGGCAATAATGAATTCCAAGAGAGACGTTGCCTCAGACACTTGTAAGTCACCACCTCATTCTTGGGCACGTGGTATAATCAAGAAACTGGTGGGCAAAAAGATGTAACTATGCTATGACTTATGTCATGAAGTGTACACCAAGGTCTTCAAAATGAAAACGGTAATTCTCACATTCATAAATTCTTTGAACATGATGACTGAAAACCCTGGCACTGGTTTTGATTTGAAACAGATTTGATGTTGCAGTTGTTTAAATTTTCATTTGAACTTAGGGCTCTAAATAATAGATAAATCATGTGATAAATTCTCTTAATGCACTGGATGAATAACTATTTTTGCAATGTTATGAGTATGCATGCAAATTTATGTTCTCAAGTCTTTACAAATTCCATGATTCCAACCCTTTGTCTGAACCTTACGGACTTCTGTTTAAAGCCTGAACCTTGCCAAGCTTTGCTAATTTAAATGGCAAGTTTTATCGTTTTCTTTTGCACTGGCTAATTTATTCAGAATTTCATTTTGCCAATATCTAACATAAACACAAATCAGGGGACTTGGAATTTACTAAGTACAGGAGGCAACCCGAAATCGATTAGAATTATATATAAAATAATTGTATTTAGGACAAAGGCTTTAAGATCTTATCTTCGTCCCCATAGAATTCCCTGACCGGCAATTTGGAATCCTGAACGTGGGCTTCACTCTTTCTCCTTATGACATCAAATAGTTTATGCCTCGCAGCCGGTGTTAGCTTCGATACTAGGCTGTATGTGTTGAAGCCAAAAGTCGCTCAATGCGGGCATTATAAGCTCCCAATAGTGTGCATCCCTCTGCACCCTGAACAGGCTGCTGCCCTTAGGGGTCCAGACGTAGAAATCAATCCAACTTCTAAGCTTGCTGATACAACCTGCTGCTTGCCACCCCTCGACCTCCATATTCCATGATAATGATGTTTCTTGAACTCTCTAACTGTATTTTTTTGTTCATTGCAAATTTATTGCAAAGAGTATCAACTAATCTGCAAAAATGGGGCCGCGTCTCCACAAACAAGGCAGCACCACAATAAGCTTTGTTCTGGCTCTCCTTAGAGCATAAGCAGATAAGCATATTGGGTTGCTTACAGTGAAGGTGATAATGACAATGCTTACAGATTGGGTTGCTTACAGTGAAGGCGATAATGGCAATGCGACAGACAACTCATTGGTCTTGCTGAAGCCAATACCTGGGCATAGCAATGACGAAGTTAAAGAGAATTTGACATGTTACACTAACCCTGCATGCAACCGATGATGATTTATGTCCACGGGTGTTATGCTCTGGAAAAACATGCAGCCAATGAATTATGTGCACAAACATGATAATTTGAGGTCGAGCTTCTTGCGAATCTTTGTGCTAGTATGTTGTAATTATTCTAAAATCTCACATTGAATGTCGGTGATTTTTTATCTTTGACCTTCAAATCGGTGAAAAAAATGATAGTGATGTTCATTGTGAAAAAAATAAAACTTCAAGCAGGAACTAGTTGCCGTGCAGCTTCCCTTGTTTTATGAGAATCTTGACGGCATGTATATATATTCTCTGTAAAAAATATAGATACATTTCTGCCGGAGAAAAAAATCATTTACAACAGTGTGGTGCCTCAACACAATAAGATAGACGAGTTATAATTTTTGTTCCACATATGGTTACGGTAGGATGACAAGAACAACGCGTTATTAAATTCGATATCAATTACTTTGCAGTAAACAACAATTTCAACAATTCTAATTCGAAATTATTGTGAGGATGGAACAAAATCCAATGGAAAATAAAGAATTTATAACAACCGCATTCTTATAACAACTGTGTTATTGATTAATGTGTAGTATAAAATCATAACTTAACTATACTAATTAGTTTAGTTTAGTTTAAATGTAATTAAATTAAAATTAAAATATTGAATTTAAATTATATTTAAAGTTTACAATTTAGTTACTATAAGTTTTATTGATTGGTAAATTAAGGTAATTTTATTTGTTGAAATATGAATTCATTTACCATAAAAGATTATGATTTACAACTATGTGAAAAAACATGTGAATGATTCAAAACTCAAAAGCATTTGACATGAGTGAAAAGTCACCCCTTTAAAACTGCCATCAAAATATTCTAGGTGGTCAAGTTTTGTCAAAACACACAAGAGGGAAAATTCACCCCTTAAAAACTACCATCAAGATATTCTAGGTGGTCAAGTTTTGTTAACATGTACATGATGATGTAGTTGAATGTTGTCATCTTAGACATTAATAGAAGATAAATCAATAACAGTTAATATTATAAATTTATTTTTATTAAAAAATAAATAATCAATTAAATACATATTTAAATATATAATTTAATTTAAGATATTAATAATATGATTGAAATGATGCACCAAAATATTAATTTGATTTTTAAATTTTTGATTAGAATTTTAGATTTATAAAAATTTCTACTTTTATATGTTAATTTATAATAATATATAATATACCATCATTGATTTATGAAAAAATTAAAAAATATTATAATATTGTAATCACTTAAAGATATTTATAATTTGTTTTGTTTTATTATGGCAAGGCTTGTTATAGTTTGTGTTTGGTTTAATTTATACCAAGGTTTGTTATATGATATTGTTAATTATAATTTTTTTGGCATTTTTATGGAAAAATTTGTTTTACTAAAAAATTAATAATAGAATTATAACAGGGAATGTAATTTTTCACATCCTTAAAACTTATACTAACTTGAATATAATAGTTGAAATTGCATTAATATTTTAAATTAATTATAATACATAATAATAAATATATAATTTATATTATGGTTATTGAAATAATTAAAAAATGTATATTATATAATATATATAATTATTTTTTAGTTATGATAACAATATGTGACTTGATAAATTATTATTTTCTCAAATTAAAACGACTCACAATTATAATATATAATATATATATATATATATATAAAATCAATTTCAAAGCAAAATCCAACTAAAAACACTATTGCTAAAATTAACATCGGAAAGGTGGAAAAGACACGTAAAGGGATTTGTTTGTTTATGTAATTGATACTGCTCTGTGTCAAAATGTTTTTGATCTCCCCTGCGCGGGAATGGTCTTTTTGATTCCTCTAGCCCTTGCGTGGGAAAGACTAATGGTCTGGTTCGTCCTCTTAAACTGCGAACGTTGTTGTTCCACGCTGCCATTACCTCCAGGCAGCTGGTTCTTTTTGACAGTTTGATTGTAATTGTACTATGATTTTGTATATAATAGAATAGTTTTACCGAGAAAAAAAAAAATTATTAGTCGACGCCTCCATGGTTTGAACTTGTATGACGTCAATCAATGAGCCAAAACATTGAAGTTGCACTGCGTGTTGCAAAAGGATGTGGTGGTCATTTTATATATCCGCCTACGCTATAGTCGAGTCAAATCAGTAATTGATGCATTCAGCCTAGTGTCTATATCAAGCAATAGAGCACCTCGACAATTTAGGATAAATGCATACCACCGATTTTAAAGCAATGAGCAATAATATGTTAATTTTGATAACCAATCAAATTGATAATAAATATATTAATTTATTTTTAAAAAATAATAAATTTTAATTTTGAATGTTAAATTTTAGAATGATTTTTAGTCAAACTGAAAGTAATATAAATTTGACCAAAAACTCGATGTAATATATTGTGCCTACCGACATAGATAATACTGACTGTTAGTTAATAATATAACCTAGAGTATCAATTATGACATAACTTGTTAGGTCTCTGTAATATTAGTGTATCCCCACTTCTTGTTATTGTGTCCCTATGTAGCCCCCATATTGTTATTGTTGTGCCACATATAATCCCACTACTGTTATTGTTGTGCCCTTACATTATTATTGTTATGTAGGCTCTGATTATATTGTGACCCCTTAGACTCTTATATATACAAAGGAGGTATTGTCATTTGTATAATCCAAGAATTGTTCATTTATGTAATGTAAAGGAGGGTTCCCCCTCGAAGAGGATAATTTTTAAGTCATTAATCTATCTTTTTGTGAGCTGGTTGCATAACATTTAGTATCAGAGCTTTGGATTCTAAAGTTTCACTTCTACAAATAGGCCATCTTGGAAATTTCGCTATAACTTTTTTTCTACAAGGCTTCAAAAGCTAAAAGTTTTATTATGTGGATCTAAAATCTTTTTGAATTTCGTGTAAAAATTTTAGAGTTTGGTTCGCTATATTTTCGGAGATATGATCTGAGGAAGTTAGGGTTTTACAGGTTCCTGAATTCTGTCTCAAACATGTGACCTAGGAAAAATAGTCATAACTTTTGTTTCAGGCATTGTATTTGAATTATGTAAAAAGTGGCTTAAAGTGCATGGACTTTAGTTTTTCTTGTAGCAATTTCAGGGCCGAATATTGAAACATTGACATGTGGCATCCCGTATAACTTCGCTCTATTGAACTAGTCCATAATTAGGTCATCGTGGGAGATTTGGCATAACTCTTTCTTGAAGAATCCAATCACGATCAGACTTGTGGGATTAGAAAGAAGACTTGGATAGCTACCACAGGAAGAAATTTCAGAACTTGGAGATCTGAAATTACAGAGTTACAATCGTTTCAAGATCGAGCTCCCAAAAGAAAGTAAAATGTGTGTATTTAATTTTTTTTTTGCATAAATTTTGTTTGAAAAATCAATTTGAAGTGATTCCAAGGGCATATTGAAGCATAAATATTAGTATTGGGTTATAAAATTCCTCCTAAGCAAAATAATTCTACACCCATTAAGCCCTCAGAAAGATATACTATGACACATGGAGAGGAAGAATTGTAACATGATATATCAAAAATACGGGACCAAGTGCAACAAATTTCGCTCTCACAAAGAGCAACCAAAGATGAACTAAAATGTGACTTGGTTAGTTTAAAATGATACATGAATGGTTTAAAAGTAGACATGGAAGGTTTGACAAAGTTGTTACAAGAAAGGCTTCCCAGTGGTGACAAGGTAACCCATGAAAATCATGATGAGGACAAAAGGAATATGAATTACGATTTTAGAGACTCCAATGTGGGGTTTAAGAACCACCACATTCCAAAGATATATATGAGGAAGTTTGATGGAAAGGATCCCTTAACATGGATACTACAAATGGAACAATATTTTGATCTACAGGATGTGCAACCCTCACAAAAGGTACGTATTGCATATTTATATTTAGAACCTAATCAGTTTGTATGGTATAGATTGTAGAAATCCCCAGTGTAGATCAACAGATTATGCTATATACTAAAGAAAAATAGATGATCTAATTCTACAATAAACTTGCAGAAGCTTAATCGAATATGAGCAAGATCAAATAGAACACATATAACTGCGAATGAGAAAGCAACCACACATGAACACATAAGAATACACTGGGAAAGCCTCAGCTAAAAACCCCGATCTCTATATTATCGTACAAGTGGAAATATGTTCGGATTACACAAAGTTTTAGCTCATAGGCTATCCAGCTCTCAGTGCAATCCCTCACTACTGCTCACATACAGTCAAAGACTTCTCACAAACCTTCTCCTCTACCCTCCAAGCCTCTTATTTCCTTGCGCAGTTTTTCCTGGGGTCAAGTGCTTCCACTTGTGTGAATTCCCACTTCACAGTTCTCACTTGGCTCAGTAGTAACTGCACAATCCTGAAGGAGATAATTCCTTCTGCATAGATAAGTTTCCTATATATGAGAAATCCACCAACTGATTGTACATTGTCCCTTACTTTGACTTCAACTGGGTCTTTGACTGAACTGACATGCATGAGTTATTTATGAGAGAATATTCAGTTATCTGAAGTGAAATAGTTACATGCATGCATGCATTAACTAATTGAATTCACAATTAGTTCAACAAACCATTTGAACTAATCTAACTGGACTTAACTCAGTTAACTGATCTAACTAATTACAACTCAAATTAAAACTCATCCTTATCTCTTTAACTAAGGGATAGATTCCTCAATTAATGGGATATCTGTTGCATGTCCTCACATAGACTTCATGTTTGATTTTCTCCAACTAATTAACTCATGATGAATTAATTAACTATTAATCAAACATCTGCTAAGAACAAATTCGAATTGTACTTCTCTATTTTAGTTCAGGGACTAACTAAAATAGGAATCCATCCCAAAATTCTATTTGTAGCATTGCTATTTTTAGCACTTCCATTTTTCATTCCTTGTTGCTATGTCCAACACTGGTACCCGAACTGCTATTTATAGCAATGCTATTTTTAGCATTTCTTGTTGCCATTTTCAACACTCCCTCTCAACAAGAAAGACATTCAACTTGAACCCGATCCTGAACCTATGGAATGTTCTGCATGCAACACTTCTCCCAAGTGTTGTTGCTCCATCAACTCTAGAAACAAAAAATCTCCCAACTGACCTCCATGTTGGGCTACAAACACCCTCTGATGCTGAAGCTCCCTCTGTCGCTGACAAGTGCTCCCTCTATGACCTATGAGCTGCTGCAACACTCCATACTACACTGGTGCAACACTCCTGTGCCTCTCGCATTGTTGCAGCCTGCTAGCTCTACGCTATCTTGGGACTCCTGCACCGTAGCTCTCTTTGCTGCTCCATCCGCATTCGTCTCTACCCACTTAGCCAGTCCTACTACTCCTCATCATGGCTCCCGTAGCAAGGTCTAATCAAAGAGGTTGGGTACCTCAATGATCCTGCCCCTATTCTAGCTTTCTTGGGACAGTCACTCCACATCGCCCCACCTCCTACCTAGAGGTATGGATGCATGTGATCCCTCTGCCCACTTGGATCGAAAGTTCCCCCTGCTGGAGGTCTTTGCATGAGTGGATGCCTCCACTTGGTCTCTTCTCTGCTTCTCCAATTGTGGTTGCTCCACAACCTCCTGAAGTTGATTCACCAATTGTGGCTCCTCCACAATTGTCTGAGACTTCTTCTAGCACTGCATGTTGAGAGGTAATTTACTCTCCCTCTCAACCACCAAGTCTCCAACAATTGCCTTGCTCCTCAAGGCTCTGCATGCATCTTGAACCTCAACAGAATATAGGTTCTTGACCCGTGAACCGATCTGCTTCACTTGTCTCGTGGTGACGTGTCTAAGGAAAACCTTTCTCTTACTAAAGACTACATCATAGCCTTTGTCTTCCAGCATTGCGATCAATACAAGATTTTCCTCAGTCTTGGCACATACTTCACATCCGTCAAGGTAATGCGAGTTCCATGCTCTCTCTGAAAAACAACTGTGCCTACTCTTGAGACACTATACTTTTCATCATTACCCATCGCTACAAGTATCTAGAGATCTTTCTCCTCCAAGGTACTGAACAAACTCTTATCGCCGGTCATGTGGAATGAAGCTCCACTGTCAAGAAACCAACCACATCCCACCATGGATGAAACCATGCATGCGAAGAGGGTGAAATCCAACTCGAACTGTGAGGCCAATGCCTCACCTTCAGATCCTTCCTTGGATCCCATCTTGGATTTCTTCAGTGGACAATTTGTAGCAAAATATCCCACCTCATGACAATGAAAGCATTGCACTTTCGATTTGTCAAACTTCTTCCCACCATAGGAAGAACTTGATTTGGGATGAGAATCCTTCTCCTTCCCTTTCTCTACCTTACTCGCTAAGGCACAATTTTCTTCATCCTCCTTGGATGAAGAACCATCTCTGGTGCTTCTTCTTATCTCCTCCTGCATCAGATCCGACCAAAGTCGTTCCCAATTTAACAGTTTCTCTCTTCCATTTATCGAGTCTTGGTAGCTATGCCAACTCTTAGGAAGACCGAGGAGAGCTAGAATCACCATGTCATTATTGGCTATCGTGATCCCTACACTTCCAATCTCATCCTTGCAGGTGGTGAGCTTGTTCAGATATGTAGAGATCATGTCGCCCTTTTCACACTTGATTTTCTGAAGCTTGCCTTTCAGTGCTAGCTTCCTCTGATCGCTACTATTTTGATATAGATATTTTAATGTTTTCTTCATTGAAAAGGATGTCTCCTTCCCATGGAGACTCAAGAGTATGTGCTATCGAACTCCCTCCAGAATGATTCTCCTTGCTCTAGCCACACATTTCTTCCATTCCGCCAATTCTGCAGCATTAGCTACTGCCGGCTTGGGGACATCTTGATCAATGAAGTCCTTTAGACCATTATCCTCTAATACTGCTTCCATGCAATCCTCCCAGGCTATATAATTTGAGCTACCATAAACGACATACTCGAGTTTTAACCCGTTGAATGCCATTGGTGAAATTGAGATGTGATAAGAACTTGATTTCTATATTCATGAATTTCAACCTTCGAACTTCTCCCTTCTTTGTATACCTTTCTCTCCTTTGATCACCTTTTCTCTGATACCATGTAGAAATTCCCATTGTAGATCAACAGATTATGCAATATACTAAAGCAAAATACAAGATCTAATTCTACAGCAAACTTGCGGAAGCTTAATTGAATATGAGCAAGATCAAATAGAACACATATAACTGAGAATGAAAAAGCAATCACATATGAACACATAAGAATACTTTGGGGAAAGCCTTAGCTAAAACCCCCATCTCTATATTATCATACAAGTGGAAATATGTCCGGATTACACAAAGCTTTAGCTCACAAGCTATCCATATCTCAGTACAATCCCTCACTGCTGCTCATAGACAATCAAAGGCTTCTCATAAACCTTCTCCTCTGCCCTTCAAGCCTCCTATTTCCTTAAGCAGTTTTTCCTAGGGTCTAGTGCTTCCTCTTGTGTGAATTCCTACCTCACACTTCTCACTTGGCTCAGTAGTAACTGTGCAATCCTGAAGGAGACAATTCCTTTTGCATGGATGAGTTTCCTATATAGGAAAAATCCTCCAACTGATAGTACACAGTCCCTTCCTCTGATCTCAACTAGGTCTTTGACTGAACTGGCATGCATGAATTATTTATGAGAGAATATTCAGTTATCTGAAGTGCAACCGTTATATGTATGCATGCATTAACTAACTAAACTCACAATTAGTTCAACAAACTATTTGAACTAATCTAAATGGACTTAACTCAGTTAACTGAGCTAACTAATTACAACACAAATTACAACTCATCCTTATCTCTTTAACTAAGGGATAAATTCCTCAATTAATGGGATAACTGTTGCATGTCCTCACATAGACTTCATGTTTGATTTTCTCCAACTAATTAACTCAAGATGAATTAATTAATTATTAATCAAACAACTGCTAAGAACAAATTCGAATTTTACTTCTCTGTTTTAGTTCAAGGACTAAATAATATAGGAATCCATCCCAAAATTCTATTTATAGCAATGCTATTTTTTAGCACTTCCATTTTTCATTCCTTGTTGCTATGTCCAACACTGGTACCCGAACTGCTATTTATAGCAATGCTACTTTTAGCATTTCTTGTTGCCATTTTCAACATAGATGGCTTTGTACTCGTAAACCATTTTTCACCTAGTCAATTTTTACCGAGGAAATGATAGCACATTATGAAGATACAAAGGGAAACACCTTCTTTAGCCAGTTGATAAATCTCAAACAAAAGGGTTCAATGGCGGAGCACATTGAAGACTTCCAAAAATTGAATATTAGGGTAACAAATATTCCAAAGGAGCATAAGATTGATGTATTCATAGGGACTTTAAAAGATAGCATCGAACATAAGGTTCACATTTGGGAACCTGATTCATTGGAGAAGGCATTCAGGGTGGCAAGAAAAGTTGAAAGAAAAATTATGACAACAAGGAAATCTACCACTCACAACTATAAAGATGGAAGTGTTAGTCTTCCACAACCTACAAGGTTGATACCACAATAATTGGAGGAAAACGAGCAAAAGGACTTTGTTAGAGTTGTGATAGAAAATGCACTATAGGTGATAAGTGTGATGAGAAGAAATTACTCTACATAGATTGTGAAGAGGAGGAAGAAAAGGAACAAGAAACATAAAAAGAGGAGGATATACAACATGAACCAACCCCAAAGAAAGAAGAAATGAATCCGACCATATTTTGTAATGCATTGGCAGAAATTATCACTCCTCAGAGTCTCAAGATAGAAGGATATATCAAGAAGAAAAAGGTAATAGTGCTGATTGATTCGAGTAGTGCCCATAATTGTATTCATTGTAAGATAACAAAGGAATTGAATTGCTTCATATATATAGTGCGAGAGTGTCAAGTGATGGTTGTAAATGGAGGAACTATAAATTTCTCTGGAAAGTGCCATAATATCAAGCTAACCATGGGGGAATATGTATTGAATAGTCTAATGCTTTCCATTCCAATGCATGGTGTTGATGTTGTACTAGGAGTCCAATGGTTACAATCTTTGGGGATGATAAATTTCAATTTTCAAAAACTTTTCTTGAATTTTTTTTGGGCAGGAAAACAAGTTGAATTAAGGGGTATCATAGGGAAACCAGGAAAGATAATTAGCTCTAATGGCATGCCAACCCTTCTGAAGAAAGAACAATGAGACGTAATTGCACAATTATGCTCACCAGGTGTTCAAACATCGAAATAATATATTTTTCCAGATCTCCAAAAAGTCTTGAACAATCATTCCAAGGTGTTTGAGACTCCTAAAGGCCTGCCACCTATTCGTGATCATGATCATGTAGTTCACTTGATTCTAGGAAGTGTTCCTCCAAATATCAGGCCTTATAGATATCCTTATGCCCAAAAGAGTGAAATTGAATGCATGGTTGCAAAAATTCTAGAGGCTGGTATAATTCAACCTAGTCAAAGTTCTTTCTCTATTCTAGTAGTATTGGTGCATAATAAGGATGGATCATGGCGCATGTATCCATATTATAGGGAGCTTAACAAGATCACTATTAAAGATAAATTTCCCATTCCTGTCATTGATGAATTGTTGGATGAATTACATGGAGAAATTTACTTCACCAAGATGGATCTTCGTCCAGGATATCATCAAATTAGAATGAAAACTGAAGACATTCTGAAAACAACATTCAGAACTCATGAAGGTCATTATGAATCTTTGGTCATGCAATTTGGCCTTACTAATGCACCTTCCACATTTCAAGGTTTGATGAATTCCTTTTTCAAAGCCTTCCTTAGAAAATCCGTGTTAGTATTTTTTGATGATATACTAATCTACAACAAGTCTTGTAAGGATCATGTTCAAGATGTTGACAATGTGATCAAACTATTAGAGGAGAAACAATTATATGCAAAAACCTCCAAATGTTTCTTTGGAGTACAGGGGGTGGAATATTTGGGGCATATTGTATCTCATGAGGGTGTTAAGGTAGAACCTAACAAAATTAAAGGCATTAAGGAATGGAAAATCCCCACAACCATAAAGCATCTTCAAGGATTTATCGGGTTGACATGGTATTATCGCAAGTTTGTTAAGAATTATGGGATAATAGTGGCACCTCTAACATCATTACTGAAGAAAGATGCATTTTCTTGGACTCCAGAAGCAATGAAGGCCTTTGAACATCTTAAAGAGGAAATGTGCCAAGCACCAGTCTTAGCTATGCCAGACTTCAAAAAACTTTTATTGCGGAATGTGATGCTTTAGGAAATGGAATTGGTGTTGTTTTAATGTAAGAAGGAAGCCCCATTGCTTTTGAAAGTCGTCAAGTCAAAGGAAAGTATTTACACAAACCTATTTATGAGAAGGAAATATTGGAAATACTACATGCACTAAAGAAATGACGACCTTACCTAATGGAAAGACACTTCAAGGTAAAAACGGATCATGATAGCCTTAAATACTATTTGGAACAAATATTATCTTCAGAAGGGCAAAAAAAATAGTTGACAAAGATGTTGGGTTATGACTTTGAAATCATCTACAAAAAAGGGAAGACAAATGTTGTTGCAGATGCACTCTCAAGAAATGATGAGGATGTAGAAGCATTGTTTTATGCCATTTCTATTATCCAACCTGAGTGGATAACCGAAGCAAGGGATGAATGGAAGAATTATGAGTTGTGGTCACTCATTCAAAAGTTGCAGCAAGATATCGTTATCTGATACATTTAGCTGGAAAAATGATTCATTATGGTACAAAGATCACTTATATCTTTGTAAGAATTCCCAACTCAAACAAAAGATTCTTTTGGAATTCCACACCTCGCCCTTAGGAGGGCACTCAAGATTAAAAAAAACTTACCATAGGCCAAGAAGGATTTTTTTTGTGATGGCCTTAAAACTGATATTCAGAAGTTTGTGGCATAATATTTAGTTTGCCAACAAAATAATTTTGAGACAATTAAGACCCCTCTTGGGTTGTGTTATATTCTTTCCACGACTAGCCCCAGTAGTTAAGTTGGGGGGTTAGAGGGGGGCAGTCATAGTTCTCCCTTTGTTACACAGAGCGTAGTGGCTCGATGATTTTTTTTGGACCCTATATTAGGTGGCGGACCTACCTATGGTTTTGTGCATGGATTTTGCACATGATTTTGGGCGCGATAGTTTTTGGTCCATGGTATTTTGTAGATCCGGTCAAGCGAACTACGATTATGTTCTAATCTAGGGTTAATGGATTGGGTTTTATAGATGCTTCGGCATGTATATATATGTATTGTATCATTGAAAGGAAGATAATGAAAAATCAATATGGTAGTCCCGGTTTTGGGATCCAGGGGAAAATCTCTGTGTGTATTTGTTTGATGTGTTATGCTCTCGCCATTGTTTATTTTCTGATTTTAGAATTCGTATGATGTAATTTCTGTATGGGGTTAAAACCTACAACCCCGGGTACGTTACAACCTTTATCAATTCCAAGTCAGTGTTGGGAGGAGGTCTCAATAGATTTTATCACAGGTTTACCCAAGTCTGAAGGAAAGAGTGTCATCATGGTGGTAGTTGATACACTTACCAATTATCCACACTTGTGTGCATTATCTCATTTTTTTAAAGCCAATATAGTTGCAATTGCATTTATGGAAATAATTCGAAAGCTTCATGGAAATCCAAAGATTATAGTAAGTGACAGAGATTCCATTTTCACTAGAAATTTTTTGATAGAATTATTTTCTTGTCTCGGTACTCAATTAGCTCATAGATCATCTTATCATCCTCAATTTGATGGGAAACTCATATTGTGAACAAATGTTTGGAAGGATATCTTCATTGTTTTTGTATCTAATAAAAAAACACAATGGGTCAAGTGGTTACCTCTATCCGAGTGGTGGTATAACACTTCCTTCCATACTGCAGCAAAAATGACCCCATTTATAGCAGTTTATGGATATCATCCACCATCCATTACATCATCTTTAAGAGAAAATTCTAAGGTTCAAGTAGTGGAAGATCCCATCGAGCATCAACAACAAGTTCTCTAACTCTTAAAGGATAACCTCACTCTGGCGCATAATCGAATGAAACAACAGGTAGATCAACATCGCAATGAAAGAAGTTTTGACGTAGGTGACTGGGTATTTTTATAGCTACAACCATACAAACAAATGTCTTTCAAGTAAGGTAAGAAGGATAATAAATTATCATCCAAGTACTACGGTCCTTACAAGGTATTGCAAAATATTGGTACTATGGAATACATATTAGAGCTTCCCGCATCTTCCCGAGTACACCTAGTTTTCCATGTTTCATGCTTAAAGAAGGTTATCTGTGACAATATTCTAGTTGAAACAATGTTTCCAGAACTTGACGAAGAATAAAAAATCATATTTGAGCCTAAAGTAGTCACGGAAACAAGAACTCGACAACTACAAAATTGATCAATTTCAGAGTATCTCATTAAGTGGAGGAACTTACCTGTTGAAAATTCTACATGGGAGGATGAGAATTTTATACAAAAGCATCCAAAACTACTTAAGTGTTGAGGACAACACTTTTTGAAGGAGATGGGCATGTTAGGTCCTTGTAATACTAGTATATCCCCCCTTATTGTTATTATTTTCCCATGTAGTGTTGGCATTATGATTCTGGTTTGGCTCTATGGTACGGGTGTTGTACTTGATGGTAACTCACTCAAGTGGCAGATCTCAGTTCAGGCACTCAAAATCATGGAAAATGAGATACCCGTAGGTGATCTTAAGAGAAGATGCGGACCCACAAGTACGCCGACCAAGAAGTGTGGACTTACAGGCAGGTGCTCCGTTCAGAAGGTACGGACCCCAGTTTCACTCACTCCAATGCAGAAAAGCGCGTGCACATGGGAATCTTTATGAACGGTCCATGGTATTTAGCCAGACTTATTTGATCCTATGGTTTTGGTCCGTGGTTTTGCATCTAAAAGTATTGATCCAAGGTTGGGCTCCTAGTATTGATTACCTATGGTTTTGGACCATGGTTTGAGTAAATGCTTGCCTATAAAAAGGAAAGGAGATCACTTGGATATGTACTGGTGAAATTTGAATATCTTAAGATCTAAAATTTTGGGTGATTGGTTTTAAAATCTAGATCTAAATCAAGGAGAAAACTTAAGGTGAATCTATTGATAAGTCGTGATCTCTCAGGCGCATGAACAGATCTGTGGATCTGATTGACTGTGGCACATTGGAGGACTGTTAATTTGGCCCTAATCAGAATTTCGCAGGCGATCCACGGCGTGAGTGCGGGGGTACGCAGTGCAGGAGAAAGCGCAGAGCGGGGGTACGCAACGCAGCAGAAGACGTAGTGCGAGGTACGCAACGCAGGAGAAAGCACAGTGCGGGGGTACGCAGCGAAACAAAAGGCGCAGTGCGAGGTACGCAGTGCAGAAGAAGGCACAGTGTGGAGGAACGCTGTCAGACAGACAGTGCAGGTGCGGATCTGAGCAGAAGTACGCAGGACAGAAGAACGAGTGGTGCGGAGATACGCAGAGCAGAAGACCGACCAGTGCGGATATTCGCAGGCCCCTCTTGGTGAAGTTGCAGACTTATCTTGAAACATTTGTTGGCTGTCTTTTATCTATTGCTGTAGAGTTTTGGGTTTAGATTTCTAGTATTACTTTTCTGTTTATAGCATTCTGAAGAGTTGGGTGATTCATTGGTTGATTGTATAAGGAGATTGGGTGATTTACATGTACTTGATGATTATTTGATCTTCTTGGATCCAGTCTGAAAATTTATGAAACGTGGTCCTTAAATAAGTAAAAGAGCTAAGGGGGTTGTAGCTCCCTTCCAGGAGAGACTAGAAAACGAGAGAGAGTTGTAGCTCTCTGTAGGTTGCAGCCTGCGTACTGGTAAAAGACTGCACAAGTACAAAATCCTTGTAAAAGAAGTTTCTAATTGAAAGAAGATCGAGACATATTACAGCAGGTGGTTTTCACCCACATTGGGTTTCCACCTTATATCTGGTGTTCTTTGGTGTGCCTGTCTATTTTTCTTGTTCTTGTTCATTATTATATGGCACTGACATAACAAATTAATGATCAATATCTGAAGAATAAATTAAAGTATAATTTGAAGGTATATTTGTAAAAGAATTTGATAATACTGATTCACCCCCCCCTCAGTATTATTTCCAACAATTGGTATCAGAGCAGGTCCTTCTGAAAAAGCTTGATCGCTTGAAGGAAGATCTTTCATCATGAGCAACTACGAAAGGGAAGCATCTATTAGGCCACCGATTTTTGATGGGACAAACTTCGTATATTGGAAGGTAAGAGTTACTGCCTATCTTCAATCTCTGGGTAGAAAAGTCTGGGATATCATAGATACAGGGTATACTTTTCCAGCAACAACTCCTACAGATTCGGCTGAGAAGAAGAAATATGAAACAAATGCAAAGGTGGTCAATAATCTATTGGGATGTCTATCGCAATCAGAATTTGTCAAAGTTATGCAGTATAAATCCACAAAGGAAATATGGGACAAGATTGTTCTTAGCTATGAAGGAGATGATCAGGTAAAACGAGCAAAACTTCAAACCCTCAGAATTCAGTATGAAAATCTTAGAATGTACAATGATGAAAGTGTGGCTAACTATTTTCTTCGTGTGGATGAGATTTTTAATTGCATGAAAAATTTGGGTGAAGAAGTAAAAGAGGCTGTTGTGGTTGAAAAAGTTCTAAGATGTTTGTCCCCTAGGTTTGAATCTAAAGTTTCTGCAATAGAAGAAAAGGAGAATCTTCAAAACCTTAAAATGTCACAGTTGCATGGGATTCTAACTGCTTATGAAATGAGGAAAGGAGGATCATCAGATAGGAGAGAAGCTGCCTTCAAAGCTTTTGGCAAAGGAGATTACTATGAGTCTGGACACATATAAGAAGAAGAAGAAGAATCGAATTTTGTCAAAAATCTTCAACGGGGCACTGGACGATTCCGAGGTAAGTTACCATTCAAATGCTTTTCTTGTAGAAGAGTAGGTCACTATGCTGCCAAATGTCCTCACAAGGATAAGACTGACAAGGGGAAAGTTCCTGTTAGATGGAACAAGAAACATAATGCAAATAAGAAAAGCTATTACACTCATGAAGATAGTGATGGACTCTCAAATAGTGATGAAGATGAACGAGGTAATAACTATAAAATTCTAATGGATTTTGAAGATGATGATTACATGGATGCTATAGATATAGATGGCTTTTATGAAGAGATTTCTAGACTCAAAAGATGTTTAGAAGAAAAGAATATGATCATTGATACTGTGCAATTTCAACTTGATGAAAAAGAAAAATCTCTTGAGAAGTTAGAATGTGAAATTGTTGGTATTAGGAAAGAAATTGAGAAAACAAAGGCCCTTAACCTTAAATTTGTTAAAGGATCTGAAACTCTGGATGAGATTATTGATACTTTTCAATTTCAACTTGATGAAAAAGAAAAATATCTTGAGAAGTTAGAATGTGAAATTGTTGGTCTTAGGAAAGAAATTGAGAAAACAAAGGCCCTTAATCTTAAATTTGCTAAAGGATCTGAAACTCTGGATGAGATTACCAGCGTACATCGTTCCCCTCTAATCAAGACAGGTCTGGGGTATAATGAAGAGGCATCTCAAGCTTCCACCTCCAAAAGTTATCTTGATGCAACAAGAAGGAGTGAGCAAAGTCCTAATAGAAATCATCAGGTAAATCAGGGACAGTCTTCCTCAAGGATGAACAAAGACTATCAAGAAAATCGGGGGCATGCTACCTTAAGGACAAAGAGAAGCTACAACCAGCCATAGGTAAAATCTTCCCAATTCTCTTCAAGAATGGATGGCAGTAGAAACTACAATCTTAGATGATAGTCGTAGGAATTTCTTCAATGGCCAATGTTTCTCTTGCCATAACTTTGGTCACAAAGCAGCTCAATGTGTTACCTATAAGACAATCATGACTAGAGAAGCTCAAAAACAAAGAAGTATGCCTGAAATCACGAAGAGGACCTATAACAACTTTTCTGCCTTTGAAAGTGAAATTGAATGTTCTATTTGTAATAATTTTGGGCATGAAGATTCTGTATGCAGGAGCAGGTTTTGGAAGACAACTTAGAAGGAACAAACCTCAAGTGCCAAAACATGGAGAATGAAGGAACCACAACCAGAAAGATGTGGGATAGCTTTATATGCAGAAGGACAAGAAAACCAATGGTACATTGACAGTGGATGTTTGAAGCATATGACAGGTGATAAAGAAAAACTTGAATCATATACTGCTTTAGAAAAGGGAAAGAAAGTTTCTTTTGGAACTGATACCCTTGCAGCCATAAAAGGAAAAGGCACTGCTCAGTTGAAAGAAAAGGTCAAAGCTGGAAATGTTTTGTATGTTGATGGCTTGAAGTATAATCTATTGAGTGTCAGTCAGATGTGCGATAATTCAACCGAGGTAATATTTCGATCAGATGGGTGTAGTGTTCGTGATCTTGATACAGGAAGAACAATGATCAAAGGCAGAGGAACTCCAAATAATTTATACATATTTGAAGAAGGACAACAACAATGCTATTTGAGCAAGGATGATGAACACTGGTTATGGCAACGAAGGTTGGGGCATCTAAGATTTTCACAAATAAGGAAAGCATGCAAATACCAGGCAGTTCATGGTCTTCTAGACATCAAAATTCCTGACAACACCATATGCAAATCATGTCAGTTTGGTAAGCAAACCAGAACTAACTTCCCTGAGAAGGAAGGATCAGCCAGCAGGTCTCTTGAGCTAGTCCATACAGATGTATGTGGTCCATTTAGGACAAGGTC
>APFE030756427.1:0-13811 GCA_000404065.3 Pinus taeda
TCCTCCTCCTCTTTTTCACCTTCACCTCATCCACCACCTCCATCTGCACCCTTCTCCTCCTCCACCACCTTCTCCTCCTTCTCCTCCTCCACCACCTACACATCCTGCACCAAATCCTCCCCCACCACCTCCACCTCCACCTCCTCCTTGACCACCACCTCCTCATCCACCACCTATGCATCCCCCACCACCTCCTCCAACACCACCTCCACCTCCACCTCATCCATCAACTCTTCTTTCTCATCCTCTACATCCAACTCCCCTTCCACCACCTCTTCTTCCCCCACCTCGACCTCTACCTACTCAACTTACACCTCAACCTCCTCCACCACCTCTACCTCCCCCTCCACCTCCACTTCTGCATCTGTCTCCTCCTCCACCACAACCTTCTACCCCTCCTACACCTCTTACACCTCCACCACCACCTCCTCTACCTCCACCTCCACAACCACCTCCTCTACCTCCCCCTTCACCTGAACCTTCACACTGCTGACTCCACCACCACCACCTCCACCAAATCCACCTCCACCTCATCCACCACCTCCTCCTCCTCCACCTCCACCACCACCTCCTCCACCTCCACCTCAACCTCCACTTTCACACCACTAACTCCACCATGACCATCTCCACCACCTCTAGCTCCACCTCTTCCTCCACCATATCCACTTCCACTACCTCCTCCTCCTCAACCTCCACCTACATCCTCCACCACCTCCTCCTCCTCCTCCTCCACCTCCTCCTCCACCTATTCCTTCACCACCTCCTCCACCTCCTCTTCCTCCACGTCCTACTCCACCTCCTCCACCACATCTACCTCATCCTTGTATTCCACCTCATCCTCCCTATCCTCCTCCTCCTCCTCCACCTCCACCTCCACCTCCACCTCCTCCTCAACCATCACCACCACCACCTCATCCTCCTCCTTGATCATCTCCTCCTCCAACTCCACCTCCTCCTCCACCACCTCTACCTCCATCCCACAATGTCCTCCTCCTTTGCCTCCTCCTCCTTCACCTCCACCTCATCTTCCTCCACCTCCACCACCCCTTCCTCAACCTCTACCTCCACCTCCACCTCCACCTCCTCCTCCACCTCTACTTCTACCACAACCCCCTTTGCTACCTCTGCTTTTGCTACCTCCTCCTCCACCTCCTCCACCACTGCCACCACCACCACCAACTCCTCCCTCTCCTCCTCCTCCACCACCACATCCACGTCCACCCTCTCCTCCACCACCACCCCCACAAACACCCCATCCTCCTCCACCTCCGCCTCATCCTCCTCCTCCTCCTCCACCACCTCTGTTGCCTCCTCCTCCCCCTCCACCACCTCTACCTACTCCTCCTCTTGCACCACCTCAAGCCACTCCAACTCCTCCACCACCTCCTCCACTACCTCCACCACCTCCTCCTCTGGCTCCACCTATTCCACCTCCATGAACACAACCACCTCTTCCACCTCCACCTCCTCCTCAACCGTCTTTTGTCTCCTCCTCCTCCACCACCTCCAATGTCATGCCCCGAGGCCAGCGGTAGTCTTTCAACAGCTCTTGGCAAGGCGCGACACCACCAAACACTTTCTTTTAACCAATACTTATGTTCGTGGACTACGCCTAACCACTTATTCCTACTTAGCTTGTGATTTTCAACCAAGTATTATTCTTTATCATTTATACCAATGAACACCCATACACATTCATTATCAACAACAATTATAAATGATGAACACAATTTCACAGTATAAAGGGAGGGGCAACTCCATGAATAATGAGTCTGCCCAAAAATATATTTTACAATAGTTTACAATGTACAAGTATACTTGGAAAGCCTGAGTTTCATACTTAGTCAATTTTACAATCCAAGGCAAAACTCGGTTACCTAACTCGTCGACACCTCCGCACGGTTGGCACACAACTCACCAACGCTTCGTTCACCTTGTCGCATGATCGTGTTGTTTTCCCAACTTGGGCACGCCTCCAAGTCGCCACACGCGGGCGCCTCTAACCGAGACACACCTGCATCCACAATCTCAACACTTCACCAAGTCACCGTGCACACTTGCACGATGGGCGGGCGCTCACCCGAGCCGCCAAGACACCCGTATGAACTCGTCGCATAAACCTTTAGACAAACCGGGCGCCACACCTGTGCACGCCACAACCATCCGTCAGGTGCCACACACACGTGCAGACCACAACTCAACCACTGGGCAGTCATGTCCGCACCTTCAGTCATAACCGCGCCTCACCGTGTAGCCCTACCCAAGAATGGGTGCATGCTAAATCTACGCCTTCCCTTAGACTTGCGTACTAGAACTGCACACTTCCTTGTTGAGCGAATCATGTAGAGTGATTTGGCTCGATGTTGAAATGAGTGCCAACAAAATACAATATATATTCGTTGAAGGGGAGGTCATGGCTTTCCCAACCGACCTCACCCATGCCCTTGCTCCATCGCAAAAGCCCTTAAGTCATCAAGTCAGCCTCCATGCACCTTCCACACCATATAAACAAGTCTCCTCCTCACAAATGTGCATAAGTGTCATTGCACGTTTGGAAGAGCTCACACTTCCACCATCGCACTTCACGTTGGAGCTGCAGGTTGTTACATCTTCCTCCACCTGTAGTCGTTGTTGTCCTCGACAACATACCATCCTGGTAGCCCTCCACCAAGATCATCACCAATGTCTATCTCATCCTTGATCCATTATGTCAATTCCTCCACATATTGCAAAAATCCGTGCAACATATGCAGAACTACCATCTTCATCATGTGTGGTCCTCATCCTATGAACGATCCTCCTTGTCTTCCTGATGCCAACATCTCTTTGGTACACTGCTAGCCCCCATGACTTGAACTATTCAGGTGATCAATCCAACTGTCACATTCAAATCATAAGAATGTTCCTCCTTATGCCTTCACTAGTCTATCTCGGATTCTACCACATCTCAGACCCACCAAGAATCTCACCATGCTCAGGTCCATGGAAACTCCATCCCATCTGCAACATGTCATGATGCTTGATGCCAAGCCATCCCTGCACCATCTGTCATACCTGCTCAACCTATTTTAAAGGACTCACTACCATGAGCAGCTAACAATGAGCCCCATCTTCTTGTCCATCTAAGAAGATGTTGAGGGAGTTGAGCCTGAAGGCTCACCCTCACTAATCACCTCAATCCATCTACCAGGATCCTCAATCTCCATCCTCTGTAGATAAGTGACCCGATCCTCCTCTCGAACATTCAGCCTCACATATGCCTCATCATCATCATCATCATCCTCGACCTCTTCTAGCCTTCTTGGCAAGTCCAAGATACTATCTGAAAGAGTCTCGATGACCAATGACTGCTCGGTAAGCTTTGTCTCAACCATGGACAATTGATTACTCATGTCATCCATCCGATTCTCATCCTCCATTTGCATCACTGCCAACTTAAAATCAGGTCTTCTTACTCCAATGGTAGGCACACCAATGGGTACATCTTCCCTTCCATCGTAAATGTATAGCTTCTTCAAATGTGGAACAATCATAGCATCAAACTGTTTCATGAATTCCATTCCTAGCATAGCGTCATAGTCATCTATCAACACTATAGTGAAGTCAACCTTCCCTGTCCACTCACCAAGTGTTGTGTCAACCTTTTCAGCTACACCAAGAACTTCATCCAAAGGAGAATTCAATGTCTTCATTTGTGCCTTGATCGGTACAAATTTCAGCCCAATCATTCTTGTAGTATCTTCTTCCATGAAGTTGTGAGAGGCCCCACTATCCACCATAGTGGGTATATCAGCATCTCCAACTTTCATCCGAACATACTCCAACTTATTCCTCTCAGGATCCCTCCGAGAGATCACCTTTGTAGCAGCAGCAACACCAAGTATCTGCATCATCCCCATAGAAGCTTCTTCATTCTTTGCATTATATTGTGCAATCGTAGCCACTTTAGGTTTAGAAGGGAAATTATTCACCGTATGTGGTCCTGCACATATCCAACACTTCAAGACTTTCTTCATCTTCGAACTGTCATATGATTTCGAAGCATCTTCTTTCTTCTTATCTTTCGGCTTGTCGGACTTCTTCTTCCTATCATAAGAAGTCTCATCATAATGCTCCACCAACCTGTCCATAGCAGCAAAAGCTTCTTCAAGTATTCTAATCCTCTGTTTGTTCACTTCATTGCATGCCTAAGGCTTCAACCCAATAATGAAATTGAATACCATTTCCCTCTTCGCCATGTTAGGAAGTTCTAGGATCGCACTTGCAAACTCCCACTGATACGTCTGAAGGTTTGCTTTCTACATTATGAATTTTACCTTCATCCTTGCTTCCCACGTTTCATCTTGAGGACTCAAATGGTCCTGCAAAGCTCCCTTCATTTCATCCCATGAAGTGATGTCACTAGAACTGCCACTGGCAATCTGATCCATGTGTCTTCGCCACCACATCTTAGCATCCTTTGTCAAGAACTGAGCAGCTATCTTGACCTTCGTCTCATCATCAGATAGTCCCAATCGTTCCAAGTATTGTTGCATGTCCCATAGAAAGTTACCAAGAGTCTTTGCACTCCTTGTACCATCGAAAGGTTCCGGTTCCTTGACTTTCACATGAGGCACTCCTCCACCTGAGTTATGCCTCACGGCCTTCTTCAACACCACGATCTCATCTCTAGCTTCGTCAAGGGATTTCTTCAAGTCCATGATCTCTACAAGACCCTGATCCCTTGCTTCTTCAACCTCCTTGACCCTTCAAGTTGTGTACACATAAGATCGGTGTACTCGTGTTGGGTTTGGAGTTCCTCGAGCTCTTCCTTCATCTTCGAATTGGCCTCTTGATCTTTCACGACCAAGTCAATCTTCTTATTCCAGTAAGCCTCTAAGTCCTCCACTTTCTCCAACACTTTCTCAATGAACCCAAGAGTAGTGTCCTTTGCACCGTAACTATACCCAATCTGAGATTCAGCCATTGCTAATAGCCTTCTTCTTCTTTGCAATCTAGTTTCAACCATACAACAGTTTCACCTACAACCCAAGTCCTTGAAGAAACACTTATCAGGAAGTGTTCGCCAACCTCTTTTACCTGCAAGCACCAGTCACCAACTCCAAGTGTATACCACCTTCACTTTGTCACCAGCCACCCTACTCTAATACCAACTTCAACTGAGCTCTGATACCAACTGTCATGCCCCCAGGCCAACGGTAATCTTTCAACAGCTCTTGGTGAGGTGCAGCACCATCGAACACTTTCTTTTCACCAATAATTATGTTCGTGGACTATGCCTAACCACTTATTCCTACATAGCTTGTGATTCAACCAAGTATTATTCTTTATCCTTTATACCAATGAACACCCATACACATTCATTATCAACAACAATTATAAATGATGAACACAATTGCGTAGTAGAAAGGGAGGGGGAACTCCCTGAACAATGAGTCTACCCAACAATATATTATACAACAGTTTACAATGTACAAGTATACTTGGAAAGCCCAAGTTTCATACTTAGTCAATTTCATAATCCAAGGCAAAACTCGGTTGCCTAAATCAACAACACCTCTTTACGGTCATCGTACGACTCACCAATGCTCCGTTCAACTTGTCGCACGGTCGTGTTGTTTTCCCAACTTGGGTACGCTTCCAAGTCGCCACACACGGGCACCTCCGTCCACAATCTTAACACTTCACCAAGTCACCATGCACACTTGCACGACGGGTGGGTGCTCACCCGAGTCGCCAAGACACCTATGCCAAGTCGTCGCACAAACCTTCACACAAACCGGGCGCCACACCCATGCACACCGCAACCATCCGTCAGGCGCCACACACCCATGCACACCACAACTCAACCATCGAGCGCTCCTGCCCACACCTTCACCCACAACCATGCCTAACCGTGCAGCCTGCCCAAGAATGGGCGCATGCTAAATCTGCGCCTTCCCTTAGTCTTGCGCACTAGAACTGCGCACTTCCTTGTTGAGCGAATGATGTAGAGCGAGTTGGTTCAATGTTCAAATGAGTGCCAATGCAATACAATATATATGCGTTGAAGGGGAGGTCATGGCTTACCCAGCCGACCTCACCCACGCCCTTGCTCCATCGCAAAAGCCCCTATCTCATCAAGTCAGCCTCCATGCACCCTCCACGCCATATAAACAAGTCTCGTCCTAAAAAATGCACATAAGTGTCATCACACATTTGGAAGAGCTCGCACTTCCACCATCGCACTTCACGCTGGAGCTGCAGGTCGTTACATCAACCCCCCCAACCCCCCCTTCGACCTTTGCCTCCTTAGAAAACCTAAAAGGGAATAAAAATTGCATACCATTTTATTCCCTTTATTTTTAATACTTATTGATTAATTATTTACATTGATAATTGAAATATCAATATATACATGATAATATAACAAATAATATGTATAACAATTTGCAACATAAATAAGTAATTATGAGAACAACAATTTAATTAATTTTTTTTTGTAAAATTTATACAAATAGTATCAAAATCAGCTGACAAAAATCACACAACTCATATTCTTAATGTCTAGAACTATTTAAAATCAATGGATTAATTATATAAAATCTTAAAAAAATAAAATAAAATAAAAACTCAATTTCCATAGACATAAATTCTAGAAACCCACAAATATAAATAACATACAAACAGAAAACACAACGAAACATCAAAATACCTCCACTAAGTACAATCGAACACCAATAAAAATGATATTATAATCTGACATATGTGGTCTCAAAATGGAACTACAAAAATATTAGGGCCATCGAAATAAATGGTCATAGGAACAAATGACGTCAGGGTGGCTGAAACAGAAGATTATAGAAACAACCATACCCTCTCTCTATGCCTTCGCTCATAAGATGTATGTCTAATGTATTGGGGTATTTCTAGTGTATTGGCTCACTAAGATGTATTTCAATAATTGATCACAATTATATCAAAAGAGAACTTATGATTTTCAATATCAAAGTTGAAAGAGTGGTAATCATAAAAAATAAATACACCTCCCAACATTTTCCTATTTTATTTCAAAAAATATAAAAAGTAATTTTAACAATTTTCCACGAATTCATATTTTCTACATTTTTATATTTGAAAATATTAAAAATAAATTTTTATATTTAGAATTATAATTTAAAAATTTAAATTTATTTGAGTATTAAAATTTCAAAAATATATGATACTAGTGCCAAATTCCAATTCCTACATTATTTCTAGATACTTATATTCAAAAAGATTAAACATAATTTTTTCTATTTAAAAATATAACTTACAACGTTAAATTTATTTATGTATTAAAAATTTCAAAAATATATAATTTTATTCTCAAATTCCAATTCCAATAAAAAAATTGAATCTATTTTCATATTAAAATACAGTTAGAAAAATGAGACATCAAAGTGTATCACCCAACCAAGAAACATTTCCAATCCTTTTGACAAACCCCGAAAAAGGTGAACGTTTGCATGGATTTCTATGAAGTATTTCTATGAAGTCCACGTAGTAATCTCTATTTTTGGGTCATAATTTTGGCTACGAGTATGTATGATTGATATCTGGGTAACCATAATATAAAAATTCAGTCCACATGATTGGGTGGATATAGTAATTGAGGACGAATCTTGATGACAAAGTGCTCAGAATTTCGAATGTCTGAACAAAATTATAATTGAACACGAAAAGTATCCATAATTATTTTTCATAATGGCAAGAAAAAAAATTATAAACAAGCTAATTATAAACAACTGCTCAACATTTCAAATGTGCAAACATAAGTATTCATAAACGCCATACATAGTTGTAGAATATGTTTTATAAACCCTATTATAAACGAAGGCTCGAAGAAGATGTATAGTTTCAAAGGTAAAAACAAAATTATTCATAAAACATATCCATAGTTGTAGAAAAAAATTATAAACCCTATTTTAAAACAAAAAGGAGGCCGGGTTTAAAATGTCCAAACAAAATTATCCATAAACTATATCCATAGTTGCAGAAAAAATCTATAAACCTTACTTTAAAACAAGGATGGAAGATAGAAATGGCCTCCTTACCTCCTGCCTGATTTGAAGTAGAGTTATGAGGTGCTAGGTGCATTGAGGGTGGATTGAACACATGACCTTCTTACTCTGACGCTCTCCCAGCAAAGATACACACTGTGGCACTCTACCACAAAAATATAGAGGAGCGTGGATGGAACACATGACCGTCGTATATTCAATGTGATGCTTTCCCAACAAAAATAGAGATGCAGCAACATTGTGGATCGAACATACTACCTGTGTCAGCTCTCTCAAGAGAGAGGAGCGTAGATGGAACACACGACCTTCATGTATCCAGTGTGACATTCTCCCAACAAATATACAGAAGCAACAACGTCGTTGATCCAACACATCATCCTCTCCCAACAAAGATATAAATACAGAGGCAACAACATTGTGAATTGAAGACAAGACCTTCGTATATTCAGTCTGACTTATGGTGGAACATCTTCATATAATACTTATTGAAATAATTGTGCACATCTTACAATGGGGAGAGATTGCTTTTTTGAAATCCGCGCGAAAATGGCTATAAAATAAACTGCTCGGATTCAAATTCCTATATAAGCTCTTAACTAAATGCTAGGGTTGAATAGATTACGACTGTGAAATGCGCACGACTCGAATTCTTTTACCAGCTCTTAACTAAACGTGAGGGTTGAGTTCAAAAAATACCGCCCGGAAACGGGTCGAATTCTTCTACCAGCTCTTAACTAAAGGTTAGGGTTGTACCAGTTCTTAACTAAAGGTTAGGGTTGTGTTCAAGAAATACTAATTACAACGCCCAAAAAAGGAAAGAGTTATTCAAAAAAGCACAATGTTACCTAAATTTAGAATGCAGAATATTAATTATATTCGTGAAATCTCCACAAACAAAAAGAAAGGTAATTTAAAAAAAAAATTACCTAAATTTTGAACGCAGAATATTAATTATATTCGTGAAATCTCCAAAAACAAAAAAATAACCTTAAAAAAAATTAGAACGAACATTTAATCTCTTTCAAGGTAAGAGATGGGCAATTTCGAACTAGAAAAGAAGGAATGGGCGATGACAAAGCAAAAAAATAGAAGTTAAATTTTAAAATAACGTTTATTTGCTTTTAAATAAAAAATTAGCAATTTCAAAGTCAAACATAAAAGTTAGAACCCAATTCTATATAAATTGTGGCTTGAAATTTACATATAGATAAAATATAGAACACATTTCTACCTAAATTATATTTTGAAATTGACAACCTTGTTATAATAAATAATTTAGAACACACCTTGAATATGGATAGTAGACTTCACTAAGAGTATTTTTTTTTTGGACATGTTTATATTTTGGTGTATGTTGTCAATGGAGATACTTTGTTCTCCAACTTTAATTTGAATATGACAACCAAGTTTATCCAGATAAAGAGTTTAGGTGGTAACAAATAGTTAAACTTTGAATTGAATATGTATTAGAAAAACAATTTACATGACTCTTAGCATACTTGTGTGTGAGATTTTGTAGGATAAAACAAAGGTGACTACTCCAAGATAACTAAAAAGGTATCACAATCTTACAAAATCCAAGAAAATTGAAACGAACATAAAGTTTTTGTACTTCAAATTATATTCTTGTTTCAATAATTATAATGCTTAAGATGGACCAACTAATCTCCAAAATTTGTTGTTCTCAAGAATTACTATGGAGGTGTGAATCGCTCATTTTCTTTTCTAACCTATAAGTGATTACTTATCTTCAATTTATTCCTCGACATATCCATATTGAAACAATCCTTGCAATTATCATTATCTTGCATACCCAAATCATAATTCAAACATAGAATATAAAATGTTGAGCCCAATATTTTTATGCATGATATTCTCTATACATATAGACTAATTATTAAAATGTTATGATAATTAGCTACGCTAATTAATAAAAATATAATATAATACATATTGGAAGTTGTTTTCAACAATGATTAAGACTCTGCATCAACACAAAAAATATTTTACAACAATAATAAATCAATAATATTTTTTTAAAATAATTATCAATAGGATTATAATAATAAATTATATTAGTTAATATAAATATAGAATATACCATTTTGTATTTAGCTAATCTAATTTATAATTTAATGTTATTTTATTATGAATCACCCTTAACGATGCAAAGCAATATTAAAGGAATAGAATATTTCAGAGGGACCACCATGAAAAATAAAACACTAAATATAAATAATATTATTTCTAATAGAATAAATATTATATAAATATTGTTTGAAAATGAAAGGTAGAGTCTTACTTATAAAGGAATTGGCCTTTTCATTAGAATCCATTAATACAATTTCAAGAAATATTGTGATCTTTCATTGTTTCAAATTAGCTAGAAGCAATTCTGTGAAGGCGGCCATTTTTCTATCAGTTAGACTAGGAGAGAAAGAAAGAAAAGAAAACCTCTATTATCAATTTTTCAAAGATTTTTTTTTTGTTTCCAATTTTTTCTAACTTTAGTGGTAATTGCTAATTGAATATTCTATCCATACCTACTCTGACATGATAAAATAGAGCAAAAATGAATATTATATGTTATTGTTTATATGCCTTTCTATTGTCCTCTTTATAAACACCATCATCCATGCACATTACCAAGTTTTCTAGTGACTAAGAGCACCAATGGATTCCATGGAATTCTTTTTCATTAATTTAGACACTTGATTGGGCTTTCGAGGTCTTAAAATACACATTTCTAGTTTCCCTTATGTAAAATTTTATGCAACAGTTTTTTTACCCTAGTGAACTTAGGGAAACAATTGTCCTTACGGGGTGGATTGGATCATGTTGGATTGATGAAGGATTATTATATCCAATGGAATATGAGTTTGAAATTTTGCAATTCATATGATATTTGCTTCAATGTTTTTGGACAAATTTGAAAAGGCCGAATGAAAAAATACTAACACAAAAATTTTCAAAAGGCATATGAGTTTGAAATTTTGCAATTCATATGATATTTGCTTCAATGTTTTTGGACAAATTTGAAAAGGCCGAATGAAAAAATATTAACACAAAATTTTCTAAACTAAAAAAAATTCAAAAAATACCACTATATTAGTTTAATATTCATGTAATAGTTGAAAAATAACTTCAACCAATACATGTTCTGCAAAATCCAATTGAGATATTACTTCATAAACATTAAAAAATAATAAAAACTATATTTTTCATAAACAAATAAATTCTTGATATGAAATTTCTTTTTCTCTAGTTCTTTAGTTGTAGATCATGCTTATCTATATATATATATAATCAACAAAATCTTCTCGAGTATCAACCCAATCTTCTGCTCCTCAATTGTGTGCACCAAATGTGAATTGAAGTTACATTTAGTACATAAATAACCACAAAGCCATCAATTTCTATGGATTGTGTTGTGAATGAATTTTTTCTTACAAAATCAGAATGAAGTACATTGGAGAAATTGAAATTCCATGGGAGATTTTAAAAAAAAATCATAATCAAGACACAATTTATGTGGCTTCCCTAACTGTTTTAATTGAATGTTAATATATTTTTTTTAAGTTAAATTGAGAATAAATTCGAAAATATATATGCCTATAATTATGCAAAAAAATTCATAATCAAGAACAATTTATGTGGCTTCCATAACTGTTTTAATTGAATGTTAATATATTTTTTTAAGTTAAATTGAGAATAAATTCCAAAATATATATGCCTATAATTATTCTAGTCGTAAGAATGGATCTTCCATAGTTATAATTTAATTATTAGGTTGATTGTAGATATTTAAACCCCATGGAATGTGTTGGAATATTCATGGTAACATTGACATATAAATGATAAGATTTCTAAACCCATGGAATATGTAAGAATATTCATGGCAATAGTGACATATCAATGATAATATTTCTAGCAAAGTTAGGTATACTCTATTAATTAAATTATCTCAAATTAATTAATTTAAGAAAATGGCATGTCAAACACATCATATTGGGCATGTGGTATTTCTAAACCATGGTAATGTAAGAAGAACTATTTCCAATTCAAGGATTTCCATAATAATATTGTGGGTGAATCTACATGGATAAAGATATTTTTATATATTGTACAACTCCGATAATAATCATAGAAATAGAGTGATGGCTATAGAAATAGAGTGATGGCTATAATAATGTGCATGCATGATGGTGTTTATAAAGAAGATAATGGAAAGGCATATAGACAATAACATATAAAACTTATTTCTACTCTATTTTATCATATCAAAGTAGGTATTGATAGAATATTAAATTAGCAATTATCGCTAAAGTTAGAAAAATTTGAAAACTTAAAAAATAAATATCCCTTAAAAATTGATAATAGATGTTTTCTTTTCTTTTTGTATCATGTAGTAGAAAAAATGGCCTTTTTCTCATAATTCTTTCTAGCTAATTTGAGTCAATGAAAGATCACAATATTTCTTGAAATTGTATTGGTGGATTCTAATGAAAAGGCCAACAAATAATATTTATTCTATTAGAAATAATATTATTTATATTTAGTGTTTTATTTTTAATGATGGTCCCTATGAAATATTGTATTTCTTCAATATTCCTTTTATTTATTAAGGGTGATTCATAATACAATAATATTAAATTATAAATTAGATTCCCTAAATACAAAATGGTATATTATATATTTATATTAACTAATATAAATTATTATTATAATCTTATTGATAATTAATATTAAAAGAATATTTTCAAGAATCACGCTATCATGCATAAAAATATTATGCACAATATTTATATTTTGTTAATATACCATGTAATAATAGACTTTCTCTAATAATTTGAAATAGGATTTGGTTATGCAAGATAATGATAATTTCAAGGATTGTTTCAATATGGACATGTCTAGCAATAAATTGAAGATAAGTAATCATTTCTAGGTTAGAGAAAAAAATAAGTGATTCACACCTCCATAGTAATGCTTGAGAACAAAAATTTTTGGAGATTAGTTGGTCCATCTTAAGAATTCTAATTCTTGAAACAAGAATATAATTTGAAGTAACAAAAATTATGTTTGTTTCAATTTTCTTGGATTTTGTAAGATTGTGATACCTTTTTAGTTATAATGGAGTAATCACCTTTGTTTTATCCTACAAAATCTCACACAAAAGTATGCTAAGAGTCATGTAAATTGTTTTTCTATTACATATTCAATTCAAAGTTTAACTAATTGGTACCAACTAAACCCTTTAACTTGATAAATTTGGTTCTCATATTCAATGAACGAAGTATCTCCATTGAAAACATATACCAAAATCTAAAGGTGTCAAAAAGAAAAAATTTAATACTAGTGTTGAAGTGCACTATCTATATTCAAGAAAGTCATAATGTTATTGAGAACAAAGTGTTGTATGCACAACTAGTTTATAGGGTTATATGTCAAGTAGATTTGATTTAATTTATTGTTCCTACACATTTAGGGTATGTTCTAAATTATTTATTATAGCAAGTTTACTATATGTCAATTTCAAGCTAAAATTCAGGTAGAAATGGGTTCTATATTTTATGTTTTATGTTGAAACTACCAATTTTTTACTTTAAAATGAAATAAGTATTATTTTAAAATTAAACTTTTAATTTTTTTGCTTTGCCATCAACCATTCGGTCTTTATAACTTTGAAATTGTCAATCTTTTACCTCAAAAGAAATTAATTGTTGTTTTTAAATTTAACTTTTAATTTCTTACTTTGCATATTTTAAA
>APFE030756430.1:0-10578 GCA_000404065.3 Pinus taeda
ATTATAGTGCTTGTCTTAACCATAACTAGAATAGAACCTGTATCCATAGCCTCTCATGTCTAAAGTATCCAAGAGCATTCCATCTCTGATTGTGTCATCCCTATCTGACCTATTCCCACCATGAGATCTACTAACATATGCCCCATTAGTCTTGTCCTCCTGCCCATGGCTAATCTGAAGTGGTCTTTATCTCTACAATTTTGACAAATGCTGAAGGATTACTACATTGAATTCTGCTTGTTTCTCTTGTGCCTGAATGATTCTGTCATTATCTTCTTTGCAACTTCTTATTTTAGCCTTCAAGCTTCTCGTTGTGTTTGCTATATCAGAAAATTTCTCAACACCATATTGCTCATCTGATCCATAGGGAGAGTCTCATGAACTGTAGTCTACCATCTTCCTAGTCATCTTTGATCTTCTTTCTTGCAAGCATACCATGTCATCTTAAACCAAAACATAACATAATAAACATACCTCAGTATAGTTTAGGGGAGCATATCTCATCTGCAAGATCAACCATATTATAGCAACACATGTATAAACATAATCATAGCAATATATGAACATCATTTCAACTATTATCCAGTTATCAATGCATGACCATACCGACCACATATCATGACCTCATGCACAACAACTATCAGGTCAATGTCAATGTATGCATAACAACATATAAGCACCAACATGCATAAGAGTGCGTAACTGACATACATTCATGACGACCACATCCAACAACAACACCATCAATTTTCACATGGCGACACAACTGAATCCATGACCACCACCATGCATACACAACAAACACATAAACCACAAGCATAAGGAACACATATGAAACCGATATGTATGCATGTCTAAAACACACCGTCCATCTAGTCCAATGGGTGAACCATGCTCTAATACCATTCTATAACACCCTCCTCCCACATTTACCCAAGTCAACCAATCCGTTGGGGTAAACATGTGGCGAGAGGCTACTGTTATGTGATTCAACTCCCCGTGTATAGTTAAGGAAGTGGAAATGGCAAACCTAAACCAATTTGACCTTCCCTTGGGAGTTGCAAACCCTTCAGGAGGAAACAAATGCTTCCAAGTGCTTAAGCCCTGAGAAAACTTGACAGTTTATTGCTCCAGACCATCATCCTCTCCCATGACAAGTCATGCATGCAACTGAGGCCTTCCATTTGCTCCCATAGCAAGGCATGCTAGTGACTGTGCACTTTTTCAGGCAATTCTGAGCCAGTGGCCCCGGATTTTGTGCCACTTTTTCAAGGCCATGACTTAGGCCACTGCCCAGAGCTTCATGAAACTTTTAGAAATGAAAAATAACACTAGAATAAGGCTACTAATGCAATCATTGGTGCAAGTTATTGATCTAACCTCTACTAGCCATGACAAACATTTCGTCAAACATGTCACAAATACATAATCTACAAGTCATAATAGCATATATGAGCATAAGGGTCTCATACTTATATGAGATTCGTAAATAAGCATGTTTGCCTTATCACAATAGCTACATTATCATCTATTAGGTCATATATTCATTGTACATTCATTTGCTAATCAAAACATGATGAGAGCCATACATCAAGTATGGCATAAAACATACTCATAACCAGCATATAGCCAACATAAATAACAAGGATACAACAATCATAAAAATCACATATCAACCAGTACATTAACACATGAAATACCAAGGAGAAGGAGCTCTTGTTAATGAATTCATAATCCAACTAGGTTTGGGACTTCCACAAACCACCCGACCATAGATTAGGTTGAACCAAATCTTTCTTTCAGTTAATCACCCCAGTTCCATATTCCAAGCATAAATATGGAACTCACAACTAAACCAACCACGGCTTCCTTAAGCTTTACTATATATCCCATCAAGGGATTCCTAGGCCTGAACCATCATCAATACAAACAAGCTTTACCACAATCGCCGTTGAATAACTAGGCCCTAAACAAGCATGGATGCCTCAAGATCTCTCAACCTAAACTGTGAGGAATTTGTCTGTCTCAACCTCTCAGATTTTTCGTGTATCCTGCCATTACCAATCAAGTTATTCCTAGACCTATGAGGTAACCACCCTCTAAGCTTTAGCATGTATCCCACCATTACCGATCAAGGGATTCCTAGGCCCAATCAAGGGTATTCATCTTTGATATTTATCGTGTATCACGCCATTCACCGGTCAAGGGATTCCTAGGCTCAATTGAGGTGTTCACAACTAGGATTTACCATGTATTCCATCCCATGATTCCTAGGCCTTGTGAATAATCGTAAGACCACCCCACTCAGCTTTGAGTCCATCCGGCTATCCAGAAATGGCAAGGCAAGGTTGAAGAACACTGACACACTTGGAAAAACCCATGTTAATGACAGCAAGAGAACCAACAACACACATGCATGTACCATTCATGCCAAAACTAGCAAGGAAATCATACATGCAACTCGATACCTACAAGTAATTCCATTGTATTCGCTTGATCCTAGTCTTCCTTCTTTGACCTTTATTTCCTTTGCCTTCTTTGTCCTTCCTTCACTTTCCTTAATCCAATGCTAGAGTTCTCCAAGATTTCCTTAAGTGTCCAAGAATATGAGAGAGAGAGAATAGAGAGAGAGCTCCAAAACTGAACTGTAAAAAATGTACCAACTAATCCTCAAAAGCCTTTTTATTAATGAGGCATCTATTTTCTTCAATTTTCTTCAATTTTCCTTCATTTTCCCTCTCACTTGCAACCTGTGACCTTTCACCTTCCTTTTCTCCTAATTTCCTTTACTTTCATAAATAAAATGTGAATTAATGCCTCTTTGCCTTTTTAATGCCTTTTCCATTGCCTTTGCTAATTTCCTTAGCCATAATATACCTAATGAACACCCGCACTAGGATGTCTTGCCCAACATTCAGCCTGGAATACGTGTCCCATGACCTTGGTTATTATTTTTTCCTTTATTAACTTTATTACATGGATTTTTGACCAAGGTTGTTACGAAAATATTATTCTTTCATATTTGAAAGAACTAAGGGAAGATGGGGTCAGGATATTTCTTCGAGAAAAATACAAAACATTCTAGCTTTATCACATATTCGATAGAGATCCATGATTGAACAACTTGTTCGAGAGTTGGTTGGGATTTATTTATAAATATTTCTTTAATCCCTTCTTAGAGGTCACTGATCCACATACAAACATTGGCTCATTTTTTCTTCTTGGAATAAATGAGAATAGATGGAGGGAATTGATTTGTTTTTTCAAGAAAGATGTTGCCAAGTGGACCAAGGCAGTGAATTTTGAATCCACCATGTGTAAGTTTAATTCCTATCTTTTTCCCGTAAACTAAGATAAAGAATAGACTAAATCTTATTCTTTATTATTTTCATATTTCAATGAAAATATTTATATTTATAGAAATATGAGAAATGGACACCTAGGCAGACTTGAATCAATGACTTACACCTTATTATGGTGTTTCTCTACCACTTAGTTAAAAGGGTTCCTCGTCATATATTAATGATTCAGTATACTATGGTATATGGACAACATGTTGGATATGCATGATCCATATATCCTTATAGATATCAAGTTGAGAACATATATTAGTAGCTTGTTGGTTTACATGAAAGGATGGTAGGGATGCATATACTATTTAAAATTGTAGGCTAAGTTGATATGAAGTGAATGGAGACAAGTTATGCTTGGGAACAATTATGAATGTTTGTATTGCTAAAATAGCTAAAGGATCAATGTGGCAGGCCCTATTGCAATTACTTGAAATACATTCAGATAATATTATTTTTCAATTGGGCATGACTCCCATGATTCTCGAACTAGACAATAAGTTAATCATAGACATATTTGGGTCAATGACCATATGGTGTATATGTCAAGTTGTCCTTGCAAACCTCAATATGTGATTACTATAAGAGATCAACAAAGATTGAGAGTTATCATTAAGGAGAATATGGGTCCATTCTAATTTATGGCTCTTAGATCAAGTAAAATAAAGAAATACAAACAACCTTGACTCAATGAAATCCTCCCTCCTCTCTAAGAAGAGGAAGATATTTCAAAAATGAATTATAAAGAATTAAATTATAAGATTAGAGGAGATGAGCAAAAAATTCCTTGATAAAGGGAAAAAAAAAAACCTAGAAATTATAAAACTAGAATTGACAGAATCCTTTCTTCTCTCTTGGAAAGCAAGAATTAAGGAATTTTGGAATTTGGATTTAAATGTGGAAGGAAAGAAATGACTAATTGAATATATATCAATGGGCTTATGACATGTATAATTTATTAATAAAATTGGCTTTGATTCATTACATTACCAACTTAAATAGTTAAAAGATATTTTATATAGATTTTGGATCCATCCAAAGCTCTATTTATTACTAACATGCCCAATAAAACCATCAAAGGCAAAACAATGAAATGTGAAATAACTTCTAGATACATTTGGTTTTCTTTCATCACTATGATACCATCGACTTGATGAATATATGAATAAAATATTGTCAAAAACAATCACTTTTTTTCTTCTATTTTATCTTCTTCAAACTCCTACCTATTTGTGTAATTTCAATAATAAAATACTTATAATTTTATATTAATATCATTACAATAAATATTAGAATTTTTTTATATTTTATAATAAAATAGATATAAAAATAAAGCATAGTCTAAATCAATCACTTTTCTTCTCTTCTATTTTATCTTCTTCATACTCTTACCAATTTGTGTAATTTCAATAAATAAATAAATAAAACATATAATCTTGAACTAATAATATCATTACAATGAAAATTGGAAAGAACATTTTCATGCAACTCATTTGTTTGATAGTCTATAGTGAAGTGGACGAAATGCTACAATCTCTTATAAATATGGTATAATTTAATGCTCTTCCAATTGCACATTCGAGAATCTATGTAAAGCTCAAGTCTCTTTTTGCCCACTAAAGTGGTCAAAGATCCTTTTCCGCTCACAAAACTTATGATGTAATGGGACTTAATCTCAACATCATTGTTATTCTTTCGATTATTTTGGGAATGATGTAAGGTTTGTCGAATTTTAATTTTAAGGTTTGAATTTTGGTGAATTTTTAAAAAAATTTAAGGTTTGGTGAACATCGAACCTCATAGTCATTAGCCAAATTCATAAATCAAAATTCATAACTTCATGTCACAATTCAAACTTGTAATTGATCCTCATTAGCCAAATCCATAAATCAAAATTCATAACTTCATGTCACAATTCAAACTTGTAATTGATCCTTACATTTTTCTTATTATTTTATCTTATAATTCGTTTTAGATTAATATATGTATATATGTAAACGAATCTAATAACAAACGTCATCCAAACCTTATCAAAAAATTCAAACTAAATCTAATCATTATTAAATCGAAATTCGAACCTAAACCATGTAACATTGGATGTAACTAAATCATTAGACTATAATCTAGTAAACATCGAAATGGGAATTCAAAAAAATATTTTCCATCTTATTGTTCGTACACATTAATATTTAATTTTAATAAAAAAATTATTAAAAATTTAAAAATAAAAATAAATTAACAATGAAGAATTCATCGAATCCAATTAAATATGTTCATTTATTAATTTGAATATAATTATAAGGAATTTATACACTAAACACAAATTTTATATATTTCGTGTATTTTAATGGAGTTGATAGTATATAATTTTTTGGAAAAATTAGTAACTTAATATATTATATAAATAAATGTAAATTGCAGTATTGACTGAATTATTTAATGGTTTGTTTTATAATATTAAATAATAATTGTGATATACCTTAGTTATATAATAAGTTTGTTGCTGCAAAATATTTTGTTTTTAAAACATGGATAGAATACATCTTTTTATATGGAATGATCCATCTTCTTGTTATATAGGTGGCTTTAAAATTTGCAATGAAAATCATTTTAATGTATATATTTAAATATTATTAGATTCATGGTGTTAGTTTAATCAGTCGTCAACATTGTTGTTGGGTGTGATTTTTCTTTTGATAAATTAATTGTGATTCAAAAAGATGTATGGCATGTCATTAGTGACTAAATGATTACAGCTAAGAAGAATTTTTATTTTACCTATTTACAAACAACATTAGTATTATTTACATTTTCTCGAATTTCTCTCTCTCCCCTCCAAAACAACACAACCCATGTCTATGTTGTAATTTAGAATTTTACAAAAATTTATATGCAATGATATATTGATTTTTATGTATGTCATAATAATGCTTTCTTTAGAAAATTTGGTATATTGTTATGCTCAATGATGGTCAAATAATAGCAAGAACAATAATCTCTACAAATAAACACACAAGTATGGTTGTGATTATGTGAATATTTATGTGGATTTAAAATTACCGATGTTTTGCATAGTTATGTTAGGTTTATTTTCTTTTTTATGGTTGAAATTTTATGGTAATAGTAAAAAAATTCTAACAACTTGTGATGGGTGAGATACTTGATTAAATTGTCTCAAATGTTTTTAAAATATTTTTGATAAGTAACTTTGTTTGTAAAGGTGGTCAAATATATACAAGTTCTTCTTTATTTCTATGTTTTGTTGTTTTTCTATTCAATGTGATCATTTACTCTTTAGATCATTTTCTTTACACAATTTGTTGCCTTCAAATTTGTTATATTAAAAAAAAAAAAAAAAATCACAATTCTACAAAGAAACATCAAGTCAACTCTTAAAGATACTAGAGTTTGCCCTTTTCTTTTCTTTTCTTTTCTTTTCTTTTTACTTTTTCTTTCCTTTTTCCTTTTTTTTCTTTTTCTATTCTCTTTTCTTTTCTTTTTTTTCTTTTTTTTTTCTTTTTTTTTCTTTCTTCTTTTTTTTGGTGAATCTGTAACTCCTTGGAGGCACAAGATCAAGCCTAGTAGTTGCCTTATAACGCCAAGAGTATATCCAACAACCCACAAGCCAAATCTGCATCTTCAAGACTTTGGAAAAGTGGGGAGTCTACTCCTTGAGTCGAGATCATAGCAAGCCATATTCCTAATAGGAAACTTATTGTTAAACCACATATCATTGTATAAAACTAAAGAATGCTATAAACCATTAAAACTTGAAAATAAACACTGCTTTTTTTTAAAACTTGGATATTTTCTAATTTTATAGTTATTGTCCACTATTCTTATTTGATTTTCTTTCTCAAATAATTATTTATTAGAATTGAAATTTTAATTTTAACAAAATCCACAATTATTAAAATTAATTAATATTTATAAATTTGAATAAAGTGTTGATCTTCCATACCTTCTCAGAAATATAAAACCACTATTACATCTTTGTAGCCCATTCTTAAAATTCAATATAAAATAAATAATATTATTTAAATATCTTAAAAAATCATTTTAAAATTATTTTTTGTTATAAAAAATTATTTTTCGTTATTTTTAATAATTTTTTAGCTTTTATTTATTTTTATATGTACTTTTATTATTAAATAATGTAATATATTTTATCTTGCAATATTAATGTGGATCACATTTTTCACATGGCTCTAAGAACACACTATTAATGAACTAAGCAAACATCTACATGGTTTCCACTTGCTCGAGTAAAAAGAGGTATTTAAGAAATCATATATTGAAGGACTTTACAATCCTTATAAACCTTCTTATTTGTAACTTTTTTTGGCTAGATTTCAAGCTTCAAATTATCATCAAAAGGATCAATCAAGCTCTTGAAAGGTTCAAAACTAAAGTTTTTTCCATGTTCACCATCACAATGACAAGAAGGTTGATTGCCTCGCAAATGAGAGGGTCTCATAACAAGGGGACTGTTGAAGTGTGGGGAGGAGATCTTCGTCGCCCTTATCCCATAAACTCTCCATGAATAATTTCATTTACAAGGCCCAAGCCATGTTGGGCACCATGCACAAGGATTAAGGGGTGAATTAAGCCTTGTTTGGACATGAGTTTGAGGCGCAATTGGAAGAAGGAAAGTTGTTATTGTACACATTTGTGGATCTTTGTTTCAAGGCACCATGTTTCAAGGTCTCGAAGAGATCGTTCAAACCATGTAGGAGAACTTCAAATAGATCAGGAAGAACCAACAGTTGAATGTCGGTTCCTCCATCATTATGTTGGAGGCCATTATTGAGTTGTTGGTGATGGTTATCATAATGGAGGATGATTTTGTGTAACTCAAACAGATGATGGAGGAACTAAACCGCAAATCCAATGGGGACACGACTAACTTTGGTGGCATGTGTTTCCATTGCTTGAATGTCTAAGTCGTCGAATGGTTAGCAATGAATGCCCAATTTTAGGGTCGATTTCTCCCGATGATGGGGCTAAATAATCTCAATTCTTATGTTATATAAGGTCTTATATATTGTTGGTATATATTGAAGATCATATAAGTTAACGACTCTAGAAGATTGTAATGCCCTTGCATTCATTTCAAGGAACAATTTGGTATTGTAATCCATATTTTGATTTTTAATATATTTCCAAACAATTTGGATAGACATATTATTTTTGTCTTGAGAAGTGCACTCTACAACCCAGTATGAGGGTGATGTGTAAGTATATATGTGCTCAACGTAGAGTTGACATGTGTCTTTTAAAAAAAATAGTTAATAAAACAAGATGTCGGCTCTAACCGGTAAGGCACAAAAATTGGCAAGACCTTCTTGGTCACTTTGGGTTGAGTTTCATATCAATGTAAGTCTAATTAAATTATAAATTTAAATTTATGATGGGCAGGGAGGGACTAAATTCTTCTATGATTTAAATATGAATCGGTAAGGCACAGAAATTGGCAAGACCTTCTTGGTCACTTTGGGTTGAGTTTCATATCAATGTAAGTCTAATTAAATTATAAATTTAAATTTACAATGGGCAGGGAGGGACTAAATTCTTCTATGATTTAAATATGGAAAAAATTTCAACATATTCCTCTTTTATACTAGCCTAGATCCATCTAACCTCGAATTTATCATATGTCGAGAAAGATTAAATCTCTCGAGATGCAAACCTTTTTTCTGAAGTGTAAAAATTGAAAAAAAAAAATACAGCTTAGAAAGCTTGATATTGTTCTCACAAACATTATAATATTAAAAACCATTAAATTAATCTCCTAAATTAACAAATAATCATAATGCGTTAACTAAATTTAATACAATATATAATTTTAATTTAAATTTAAATATTAAATAATAAAAAAGATGATGGAAAATCAGTTTTTCAATGCATAATCGTATCAAAGATTTGATTGACAATTTTACAATATCTATGTTTTCAAATTGCAAAAACATACTTTATACGAATAAAAGATGAGGGCTCATTAGCTCCTTTTGCTAATTTTTTTTATAGGTTCCATTGTGCTACCTTTCCATTAAAGTATGTTTGGAAAATTAAAATATAAAATTTACAAAATTGAAATGTTTGGAAAGAAACATATATATACATTGAAAAAGTTGGTGAGGAGTTAAGTTGTATGAAGTGCGTTGCCATTTTATTCCTCAAGTAATATTTTTTCATGGCATTTTTATATTTTTGTAAATTCAAAATATTTAAATAAATGAACACCCCTTATATATGCAAAATTTAAAACACTCGTCAATAATATGGTGAGTGTTTTAAAACATTTGTCAATAACATGGTGTGTTTTCAAAAATTCGTCAGTAACCTGGTGAGTGTTTAAAGGGATATGAAGTAGTTTTTATTTTATTTTTTAAATAAATAATTTTTTAATTATTAAGTGAGAGGTTATTTTACAGTGTAATGTGAAAGTGATGTATAAGTATGTCTGTTTTTTAATAAAATAACAATGCAGATTAATATTAGGCATATTAATTAGTTATTTTATATAACCGATACATAATTTCGCTGTAAAGAATTTAAGAAGTTATATATAATAATATATATATATATTAATATATGATCAATTTTATATTTTCAAAAATATTTTAACAAACTTGATATCAAATCCATATATATATCTCTATATAACAAATGTTTAAGAAAATATTTTATGTGTATAGATAAATATCTATGTTTATGAATAAAATATTTTAATATGAATTAATATTGACTTATACTTAAAAATATATTAACAATAAAAAAAACTAGTTAATGTGTGTAATAAAATGATTCAATGGATATGTTATGTAATCTCCATAACATTCAGAAATACAATTTAAACAATAAAAAATTACACGTAGTTTTTGCACTGTAAAATAAGTTCACGTGAAGAAATTTGATCCCTCTCGGATCATGTTAGATTTGTGGTTAAGATGGATCTATGTTGATTGAGCCGAGAGACTCATTTTACAACATAGTATGATGGCGATCATGTTAGATTTGTCGTTAAGATGGATCTATGTTGGTTGAGCCGAGAGACTCATTTTACAACCTAGTATGATGGCGATGTGGAAGTATATCCGTCCCTCGTAAAATAAAAATAAAATATTGTCAAAATAGAAAAACAATATCGACTATATTACGCATATTTAATTAGTTGTCCATATAACCTAATATAATTTTATGTAAAGTAGTTCAAAGTATAATATAT
>APFE030756436.1:0-22643 GCA_000404065.3 Pinus taeda
TAGACTGTAAAATCAGATTCAGAACACATGAATCCTTCAGGATTGACTGCTGGTTCACCTCCAATGGATACCTGCAACCTGAAACAGTCCTCACAATACTGGGCCCTAGTGGCTCCTAGAACTTCCACGGCTCCAAAACTTGTGTAAATGACCTCTGATGGACAAAATACCTATGCCAATGGCTTCAGCACATCCAAAATACCAAAATAAAAAAAAAATTCGTCCAAAACGGACTTTCCTAGCCAAAGTTATGGCCCTTTAATGAAAACTGCCAGTTTCCCCTAAAAAGACTCCAGCTAACTTTAGTGGAGCTCCGCCAAATCTGGACGCCCGCCAAAAGTTCCGTCATCTCCGCCTTAACTGCCGGCTCAATTTATGCATGTGACCACGTTGCAGTTGCTTGGCGGTTAGCATCGGATTTCGTGCCTGGTTATATGCTGGGCCTTGGTTCTGGGCGCGTGGTTATATGGTGGCGGAGGGTTGGGCTTTAGGGATTGGCCCCCAAATTTTTCCCGCCTGCCAATTTTAAACTTCAAATGATAAAGTTTCTGTGATCTCTTCAATCATATGGGCGTGGTGTAACGGTAAAGCCTTGGAGTGATTGAACGTAGGTCAGGGGTTCGAATCATCGAAACCCCAAACAAAATTTTAAACATACGCATGACCCTTGCTTACGTCATCTTGGTGCCACGTGGCAGCCTCCAGGCTTGTCACGTGGCAGTCTCTGATTGGCTGTTCAACAGGAAGATTCTTTGGAATATTCCCAAGAATATTCTAAAGAATATTCTACGGAATATTCTTTTTTATTTTTTTGAAAATTCAAAAATTAAGGGTCATTGGGCGATTTTGTTTTTGCCATAACTTTCACATACGTCGACCATTTTTCAAACCGTTTGCGGCGCCAGAATCGGGAGGATGAACTCTATCCGGTCATTGGGGTTAGAGCCAATTTTGAACACTTTCAATTTTGAGCATTTTTTGACACTTGGGACATGAGCCCCTGATCAAGGCCCCTAACACAAACATTGTGACTTGCCCTCGAGGCACTCTATCAGTGCAGATACCTTCGCGCAGAGACCTCCCAACTCTGGTCAGACTGTTGCAAGGTCGGTAGTGCACTAGTGGCTGCCTGCTGTATCTCTTGGACGCCTTGTTCTAAGGCTGTGGTATGTGAACTATTTCCCCGTATATTCTCCTGCATCGCCTGCATCTGTGCGAGCTTGCCTTCAATCGTTGTTGTGATATGAAAGGCCTCATCGATCCATGGTTGGACGCACGCCTTTAGAACCACTTCTTTGTGTCATGCTACGTCTACTTGCTCCTTAAGAACTTTTGCCTTTGTATTCGTGTGACCCTCTATGTAAGGGCCACCGTCTTCATGGTCCCTTTGACATCATCATATTGTTGTTGTAGCTCACGCGCCTCTATTTCCAAGCATTGTATGTTTGGGTCTTCGTGTAGAGTGGTGAGGACCTCAAACGATTCTTCCAACACTTTGGTGCAGTCCTTCACTGCATTGCTAATCTCTTCTATTCCCATTGTGATGGTGCTGACACATTGTTCCCTTACCTCTGAAGGATTTGATGGCCGTGCCTTGAACCGCAGATCTTCTATCTGAAGGTTAAGCTCCAGATGAACCTTGGCCATCTCTTCTTGTGCCTTGCACACTCTTGCTACTAACCTTTGGATGCACACATCTACTGGTGCCTCTATTGGGATGGCCAACTCAGGGACCATCTAGCAGGTCTCCTCAACCACCTGCATCAACTGTCAGTTCTGCGTGACTAAATCATCATGCTGCAAGCTTAGTTACTCTATGTTGATTCTTTTTTCACTTAACACCTATAGCGTGCGGTCCTCCCTTGCCCGCAGTTCTGCAGTCACTCCATCATGCAAGACATAGAGTGTCTCTCAAGGGAGCACAACCATGTTGATCCCTACTCCCTTCAACACACTGACCGTAGGCCTATTGGCCTCATTTTCTGTAACCAGTGCCCCCTCTGGCAACAATAATGTGCTGGTCATGCGGGCGTGCAACATTTCCTTAGCCATGGTCATTCCTATTACGAGGCTGGTCAAGAGAGTACCAGCCTAGGGAGTGTGCACCCGCAACTCCTAAATCTGTGCTTGGACGGCCCCCAACATAATCTGATTCTCCTCCACCAACTACTGGAGGGCCTCCACGGTGACATCGCGCATCGTTTGCCCTATATTGTGTAGATCTCCCTCAGGGAGGGTGATCGGGTCAAAAGAAGTCTTATACATTTTTGACTTCTTTCACGAACCCATATGCTCTATTAGGTGTTGGTGCTTCAATTGTTGCGATGCTGTTTGTGGGTCTGTGCCACCCTCCTCTATCTCTGTCTCCATCTCTTGTTCCTGCTCAGGCGAAGGTGAATTCTGACCCTTGTACTCCTTCTCTGCTACCTTCTATTTTTCTGTTGCTATCTTCGTAGCATCCCGCGCCTCCTACGTCTTTGTTGCTATTGTCTCTTTTCTTCTCTTCTCGGTCAATTGCGCCACCCGCAGTTTTGCCTCCTCCATTTTTTCTATGCAGCAAAATTTTATGCTTCCACCATGAAGATGGTTGGAGCATGCCACTCTGGTGGCCATGACTCAAGTACGTTGAATATAACATCATCCGTGGCTAAGTAGGGTAGTTAATTCCACTTCATCGTAGGGTCCTTCTGTGCCCCAATGTAGACGTGATGGAATTTTGCCTTAAACTCCGTGAAGCTTTGTAAGTTGTTATAGACAATGGGTGATAATCGTGGCTTGCGGTTAATCCTGATTTTGATGTTCATCTCGATGAACACCCAAAATATTTTAGTGTCTTGGATCATATGCGCATATTTAGTGGCCCACAATGAAGCGTACTTCGTGGCCTCCGGGAGATCCCTAGAAATTGGGGGGAACTGGATATCCTCAGGAAATTCCCTAGCCACCAGCACTATGGGTAGCGAAAGCCATGCATAGTGGAAGGCTTTCCCTTATTCTTGTTCCTTGCGGCAATTCTCCAGGAACTCCTGGCACAAGTATTCGGACCAGTTAACCTAGACCCCCTCTGCGCACTGCTTGACAAGTGCAACCACTGGCGTAGTTACCTCATCCACATGGCACTTCCACATGACCTTACTCGCCAGTATCTGAGTCATGACTTTGACTGCCTTATTGTTGATACTGGAGATCACGTAGCCCCTCTTTTTCTTCTCCATCTTATATTTCTTTTTCATGGACTCGGTGATGGCAAAATCATCGCTTTTACCCTCTAAAATGTCTATTGGGTCTTCCCCTTTACAAGGGAGTCAAGTAATTCTATGGATCAAGTGTTCCGTGATGGGGATGGGCCCCTCCAGCTACAAACACCCATCATGCACTAGGCAAAAGAGCTACCTGATGACAAATATAGTCACTGGGGTGTGATGGTAATGCGACACCCATAGCAGGGTCAATAACCCTGCCTTTTCGATGCTGCGCAACCACCTGCGCGACTCCAACTCTATGACTCCCGAAGCGGTGTTTTTCTTCGACTTCATGAGCTGTGTGGTTGCTAGTGAGGGAATTTCTCATGGTCTGCGAGATCCCAATCTTCGAACTTCAAACTCAGCACCCGTCCTAGGTGCGGTCCTTCAAAAATGATATTGTCAGGTAGCAGCGAAGTCTGTAGAGAGATTTTACGCTCATCAATATCCTTTAGCACCTTCACCTTCCCCTTCCATGGAGGAACATACATGGGAAGCCTGGTTAGAGGGTTCGCACCCTCGGTTTCTTTCTCCATGTCTTCGTCCTCGTCATTGGTTTCCAAATTAACCCCTTTCTCCTTTTCTTCCATGGTCAATTTAGTTCGCAGTGGGTTTTGAGGGGACACGCGCACCAGAATCATGGGTTGCTTATCTTTCTTGGGTCTCGGCGTGCATGGTGATTTAGGGATTTTTGCAACTATCCTAGCACTCTCAGGGGCATCTTTTACTATCATGACCTGCGTGGCCTCTTCGGTGGTCACTTATCTGATTTCCCTGGCTTCTTCAGACACTGTCATTTTGGTTGTCTAGAAATCTCTCAACTACTCAACCGGGTGCTTAAGCAATGCTCTCAACAGGTTAAATAGGCCTCGGTTTAGAATACTTTGGGAACACGATAGCTCAATCCTCAAATGACCAAGTTTTGTTTTACTGGGCAGCCCTTTGTAATTTATAGCGCCTTTTGAATTCAAGTTCGACCATTCCCCCCAAATTTGGTCCACTAATGCTCCCTTGGTGGTAGATTTTCCCAAATCTTTCCCATAAAGCTCACCTTAGATGCTTGCTACCCACTCCATTTGGTCTCAAACCAAGCATCACATCGTGAATAGTGACTATAACAGTCACTTTCTAGGCAATGTTGTCGTGGACCCTGTGACACTTCACTCCAGTGCGCAACCCTGACATTGCGCAGCTCTTGGGCAGAGTAGTTTATAGTCTCGTGCCTCCTTTTAACTACCAGAGCATTAAGACTATGCTTCCCATAGCTAATTAAGTGGCCACACCACTTGTATATGGTTTCGACCGACTATCACTTACATTTTCTGGGAAAAGTTCACCTTTTAACTTTAATACCTACATCGCGCCACTGTCTGTGATCCCCTTAGTAATACACGGTCCAATCCAAGGCATCAGACTGATCAAATCTCAATGGTAGTCTCCAAATTTATCATCGTAATTGCGCACATCTTGTTGTATCACCACAACCTTTTTATCAAGAAAATCCCTTTTTATTCCTTCCTCCATCTTTTTGACTTCTTCCACCATAGCACTTTGCTCCCTCATGCAAACTTTTTCCTTCATAAGTTTTTGGAGCCTAGGATTGCCTTGTTGGATCTCTTCATCAGGTCCCAAGCATTCCTCTTCTTTCAACTACGCAATCCCTTCCTTCAAGGCTCTGCGATCCGTCATATCCGCGGGCGCTGTTATGCATAGAATAGGCATGATATATTTCATCGGTATTTCAGTGTTTGCTTCATAAACCAGCCTAGAAGGCGTTTGTTCTGTCAGTTTCTTGCATGTCGCCCTATAAGCCCATAGGACTGCTGGTACACGTAGGTCCCAATCACTTCACTACATATTACATACCTTGTTCAGTGCTTCGCACACTTTATTAAAGGCTTCCACGTGGATAACCTTCTACGTGCTCGTTCTTTCCACATTCTGTCGTTCCATTTTGAGGATCCATTTGTGCATTTCCCCCCCAACACATGATTATTGATCATATTTCCCATCGCGAAGTTCATGTGCATCTGCGCAGGTTGTTTATCATATACCTGTACCCACCTTGACAGATGTGCGTGCGGATAATCTCGACCATTGTATCTACTCGACGACCACCCTATAGGTTTCCCAAACCATGTGCGCATCATCCTCCTATAGGTGTGCCAATCATCAAAGTTTTCTTTGTGTGTACCCCACCACCTCGCAGGCGTAGCACGCAGTACCCAATTCAAGGCTTCAAAACGTTGTTTTCCGGCACCTCCCTCTCAAATTGGTCTAGGAAAGCATCTACCTCACCTAATCCATCATAAGTAGGTAAATCCCTCATTTCCATTGATACTTAGGACAATGATCTTTTCATCATGTTAAAATTCATTGTGGTTACCTCGTGTAACCAGTTCTGCCATCGCTCTATCTCCTCATCTGAATTGGAAGTACAGGAGCTTTCACGCTCCCATGAAATACATCCATCTGCCGTAGGATTTACCCAGTCTTGCTCCCACGCAGTTATCTTGTAGATGTAGTCCAAATCATCATCACTTTCATAGTCACGCATTGGCTCTATGTAGCATGATCCCTTAGCAGGGTCCAAGGGTATAACTATGCGCAGAGACTTCATCTCAAAAATCATCTTGCACTTCTTTAGATTAATCACCCCATTCATGTTAGTAGCCCAATCAATTCCTAAGAGCGCAGGGTAGGGATAGTTGTCATCAACAATCTCTATCACGTCAAAGTCTGCTAGCGTGCTCGCTCCCTCAATATCCACTGTGATTCCTTGCAATTTCCCTAGGGGTATTATCTTCTACTGGCTCGCCATGTGTAGCTGAATAGGAGACCACTGTAGCGTAGGCCTCCCCATGTGTTCCCATGTCTATTTTGGCAAAACGTTTGCATCCGATTCTAAATCCAGAATTACTTGGTCCATCTCATATTCTCTAATCTGCGTGGTTAACCTCATTTCTCTTCCTATTGTTGTCTTATGCTTTCCAACCTTCCAAACTATGCGTGGTTCTCCTGGCACGGTCCTAGCGCATCTGTTGATGAGTTCCTATAATCCATTTACAGCCTTACTATCATGTAGTAACTTCATACATGTTTCCAGGAACATCGTGAGCATTTATGGGTCCATTTTCGGCTCCAGTTTGTTTTTTCTTCCTGAAGTGGAGGCATCAGCAAAGCTCTTCTTAGCTTCCATAAAATTTTCCCGAGTGCGCTCCAAATCAAACTCTGCTTCCTTCACTGGAGCTTTGTGAACCCAAGTAATTTCTTTGGGTTTTTTTCGTTTATCATCTCCCATCGTAATTCCACTTCAGAGCACAATATTCACATTTGGTTCTTCCTCGCACTACTCAAACCTCATCATTGGCGAGTTTTGAGTCGGGGGAGGTGGTAGCACTCCCTTGTTGTGTATCCTAGCTATCAACGTAGGACAATCTTCCATCTCATGATCAAACAAGGTACAGTACAAGCATAATGGACGCGTTGGATTCATACAATCGCAGGCATAATGTCCTGACCATTCACAATTGTAGCATATTAGTTGTCTGCGGCCTCTTCCAGGTCCTCCTCCACCTCAGCCTTGCCCGCACCCCTAGAATCTGGTTCGCACCATCCCTTCACCTTGGTCTAGGGGCTGCATTTTGGCCTGAACCCTGTAGGTGGGGGTTCTATCCATCATCAGCTCATAACTTCTACATGTGCACTCACTGTGTCCCACCGATCTATAGAAATTACAGAACAATTGTTGTGAACTCTACGTGTACTTCTGCAACAAATGGTAGCTGTCCATATCATGCTTTCCTCCCATTTGACAAATTGTGCATCACAGAGCAGGTGCCGCACTTGGTCCCTATTGCACTTCCTATCTTAATGGCATTGGTCCTATTCCCGTGAGGTAGTTTGCGAACACTAGCGAGTGGTCTTTGTCATGACCCTGATCCTTGCATTTCATGCACCACACTTCTTCGTGCACTTCTGGTCGAGCTGTCCTATCTTGTTTCAGACTCTACGTCTCAAGGCATAAGCTTTTCAATTGCGCGTGGATTTTCTGAACTCCCAAGTTAGGATCTTGTAGTGGGGTCTCATGTAGCCTCATCGTGATTTCTAAAGCTTATGCCTGAGTTTTTAACCTTTGCTGCGACAACGCGTTCCTCAAATATGGCGTTAGTGATGCTACAAACCATTCACAGTGTTGTCCATCAATCAAAGTCATATTGGTTTCGTGAATCATACACTTCAGCCTCTGATCCAGCTCCCACGAAGTCTCACCTGGTAGCATCATAATCTCCTTGAACCCAATGATTGACTGCACCTCTGACTTTGATTTGTTGAATTCTTTAGTTAGCATAGCTTGGATAGTTGCGATTCCCCCAGTTGGATTATCACTCGAGTGCTTAATGTACTAGGTTAGTGAGCGATCCTGCAAAGCACTAACGAATGTTTCTTTCTTGATATTATCATCTGTAACTCCCTGTGCTTCCCATACGGCCTTTACAATGAACAAAACTGGTCTAGATTTTCATTTCCCAATCCCCTAAGCACATGCAACTTTAACAAACTGGCCATGTTAAAACATGGTGGTGGCAGAGGTGGTACGGGCGAAGATGAAGGTGATGGTGTGGGTGGAGGTGGTATGCGCAGAATCCTCTACCTTATAAAATGAATCTCACTTCGTGGAGAAACCCTCACGAGCTCTTCCTCATCCCCTCGTAAAGGTGATTCGAATCAAGGGGTTAGTCTTTAGTCCTTTGTTTCTATAAATTTTCCCACTTCTCGTAGCCCCAAACATCAATGTAACTGCATAATCTACTTTTCGCACAGTAGCATTTTAATCCAAGTGTTCAGAGACTTTATGTACTTACCTCGCAGTCCTTTGAGAAAGCGTCACTCTACCTCGCTATAGCTGACTAAAGTATCTACCGCGAACTCAATAATGAATCCTCCTATGATCCGACTAAAGTATCTACTGCAAACTCAGTAGTGAATCCTCCTATGATCTGATCAAGCTAGTGATCAACAACAGGCGTGATCTTATCCTCTAATGCTTCTAAGCTATGCACCAGCTCTCAGGTCCACGCAATAGGATTGTCGAGTTTCCACATTCCTTGGCTATCTTCTAGCTTCACGATCCACTTGTACAACTCAGTAGGGAAAGATGTGAAGAAGATTTCATGGATATTTGTGTATAGGTAGTCGTCTAACCACTCTTCTTTTGTCAGTCATGGATTCCTATTCTCCTGCGCCATGAACTCATGAATTCTCTTGTCCAACCAACCTTCAATTTCCTTCTAAGTTATATTCCAATGATAAGACATCAGACATCTCTATGTAGATTCTGGTCCCAGCAACGGAACCATTTGTTGGCTTGATGGGGCCTGACCTAGGTTTGGAGTTAATTAGCCAAACAAATCCCTGTACTACTGGCCCTTTCGGCAACAGCTTGCGGAGTGCAAACTGAGGTCTCACCCGAAGCAGTATGGGGGGATGCTAGGGGTCGACTTAGTCCAATTAGGAATGTCTTCGCGCAGGTCACTTCGTGCACCGCCCTGACCCGCGGGACCTTCGCGCTTTATTAAAATCGCCTTCACACATCCCTGATCAGGGGCTGAGGTGATTTCACACTACTTAAGGCAGGGGTCTGCGCTCTTTCCCTAAGTTACAATGTGGATATTACTTATCTTCTTAAACTATTAGTTAACTTCGCTTAAACATATACTTATCTTATATTCGCTTATTCAACACATTCAAATAAGTTCACGCAACAAATAAATAGTAAACTTGCAATTCATACCCGATATACTTAAATGCATAAAACAAGAAAAACACACACAAAATGATAAGAAGGTTCTCTTTATTATTTTCTCCAATGGTTACAGACTCAACTCACCCTACACACTCAGTTGCAGGGGTCCGCGCACTCATCTGTAGACTACTAGACCTCTACGCACTCTATTGCAGAGCCTTCTCCTACTCTATGACGCAAAGAAACGACTTTACACTTCCACTCAGACTTAATGCTTCATTTTCTCTTAGATTGTTCGATGTCTCTTTACACTAAGAGCCTTGCTCTATTTATACAATCCCATGGTCCGTGGACCATGGGTAGAACTCTCAAGCTGAAATTACATTACAAAAGTAAGGGCAGACAACCCTATGACTCAATTACAACTTCGCGCTCCACGCCCACAAATCGCAGAGTCTTTACATCAAACTTAGTCAAAACATGGGCTTTAAGCCCCAAAACTTGCCTTGGGGGATCCTGTGCCCAACAAACTCTATAATTCCATAACCCTACATTTAGTAACCATTTTCATAATCATATGGCTTTATTATTATTATTTTCCAAGTCATTGCTTTTAAGTATTTTAAATGAATTTGTGATTAAATATTAGGAAATTAACATGTTGTCATATATATCTAAAAGTGTTATGAGTTTTTTGATATTGTAGGCCTACTTGGAGATTCTAGAAGGGTCCTACTTGGCCAGCCAACCACAAATTCGAATTTCAAATTCCAACTCATGAATATTTGTGGAATAATTATAGAAGATGCGGATCATTAACTATGCACATTCAAAGGAGAAGAATAATGGATGAGAATTTTGGGAGGATTTGTATCTTACATTTTTAGGTGATTGGTTGTAACCACAAGAGATAAATGTGGACTTAGGAGATATCTAAGGATCTATATTTATTGTATAGTTATCCTCAATTTTTGTATAAATAGGAGTGCACCCTTCATACAAAGGGTTGTTAGATGCAAACTAGTTAGTGTTGTTAGTTGGAGGTTCCAAGTTCCATCCATGATGTGATTTGTAAAGTGAGGAGAGAGAATTCTTGTAATATCTTGTAACTTCATTTTATGAAATACATATTTCCACTTTGATCTCCAAGATGTGATAGTTGTTCAATGTGCTTGCTGAGGAATGGAAGGTCCCCATCAACCACAATTTGCACACCTTTGTACATATTGGTAACATAGTGTAGTTATTTCATTTCATTTCATTTATGCAAGTATGGTGTGATTTAAACTATGCAAGTGTGATTTCATTCATGCAAGTGTGGTGTGATTTCAATTCTGCAAGTGTGATTTCATTTATGTAAGTGTGATTTTAATTTTCAAGCAAGCGTGATTTAATTAATTAATTAATTATTTTTATTTTTATTTTTTATGTTTGGTTTGGTTTGGATTAGATTGATTTAATTAAATTTTTAATTAGTTTTAATTGAATTAGATTAATCTATTCTAATAAATAACCACCCAATACATATATTACAAGTATACCTCGTCAATTCTACGAACCCCAGGTTGACAATTAATGACATGGATTTACCTTACAATTAAATCACCAAAAATTGACTATGGTTTGATAATGGCTGAAAATGGTTTGATAATGGTTGATCTTGCTTGACTATGATATCCCATGGTTTAACTATGGTTGACCATGGTCAACCATGTAGACCATTAGTGAGCATTGTTAACCATGTTTAACCTTGGTTGACTATATTTCCCTTCTTGACCATGGATGACCATGTTCGCTACAACTGACGATACCTGACCATGGTCAACCAAGGGTCGATCATGGTTGACTATGGTTGATATTAGGTTTGTTTGTTGCATCATGATCTGGGATGGGTGACCTCCTGGGAAGTCCTGGTTACTGGGTGCAAACCCTGGAAGTGATGATTAATGTTATGTGATTCATTTCACTAGTTTAAATACCACTTCTTCACCCCTGTGAGCATCACTCGATGCAATGAGTGCTAAGTGGACTATTCAAAAATCATGAGAAATTAGTCAATTACGACAACCTCTCATGGAAATGGTCATAGATGAATGACTTACTTAACGTAGTTGAATCCCAAAAAATGATATCTAATATAATTCACTATGAAAACCCTCAATACTTAAATTCAAAAGAGTGAAGGGAGCTCTACTTAAATGGTTCATGAGGCACAATACTTGCTAAGGTTTTGAAAATGGGGCAACAAGCTAAGTGGGCTTAATTATGTGGAAATTTCCATAGTTAAGCGTGCTTGAGCTAGAGGTGATTTGGGATGGGTGATCTCCCGGGAAGTCCTCATTACCGTGTGCAAGCCCCAGAAGTGATGATTGATGTTATGTGATTCATTTCACTAGTTTCAATCCCACTTCTTCACCCCTATGAGCATTACCTGATGTAATTCGTGCTAAGTGGACTATTCGAAAATCATGAGAAATTAGTCAATTACAACTACCTCTCATGGGAATGGTCATAGATGAATGATTTACTTAACGCAATTGAATCCAAAAAAATGATATCTGATATAATGCACTGCGAAAATCCTTCAATACTTAAATTCAAAAGAGTGAAGGGAGCTCTACGTGAATGGTTCATAAGGCACAATACTTGCTAAGGTTTTTAAATGGGGTAGCAAGCTAAGTGGGCTTAATTGTGGGAAAAACTCCACAATTAAGTGCACTTGAGCCAGAGGCAATCTGGGATGGGTGACCTCCCCGGAGGTCCTGGTTGTTAGGTGCAAGCTTTGAAAGTGATGATTGATGCTATGTGATTTATTTCATGATTTTCAATCCCACTTCTTCACCTCTATGAGCATCACCTGATGCAATAAGTGCTAAGGTGACTATTCAAAAATCATGAGAAATTAGTCAGTTATGACAACCTCTCATGGAAATGGTCATAGATGAATGACTTACCTAACGTAGTTGAATCCCAAAAAATGATATCTAATATAAAGCACTTTGAAAACCCCTCAATACTTAAATTCAAAAGAGTGAATGTAACTCTATTTGAATGGTTCATGAGGCACAATACTTTTTAAGGTTTTGCAAATGGGGTAGCAAGCTAAGTGGGCTTGATTGTGGGGAAAATTCCATAGTTAAGTGTGCTTGAACTAGAGGCAATCTGGGATGGGTGACCTCCTGGGAGGTTCTGGTTATTGGCTGCAAGCACTGGAAGTGATGATTGATGCTATGTTATTCATTTCACTAGTTTCAATCCTACTTTTTCACCCTTGTGAGCATCACCCGATGCAATGAGTGCTAAGTGGCCTATTCAAAAATCATGATAAATTAGTCAGTTATGACTGTCCCCAGAAAATTATATCTAATATAATTCACTTCGAAAACCCCTCAATAATTAAATTCGAATGAGTGAAGGGAGCTCTATTTGAATGGTTCATGAGGCACAATACTTGTTAAGGTTTTGCAAATGGGGTAGCAAGCTAAGTGTGCTTCAGGGAAAATTTTAGGGGCTAATATTCGCAAGTGGGCTAATTTTCCATGCTTTTTCAAAAAAAATATTCCCTAATTTCGATTTTTATTAAAAGTTATTCGTCCAAATTTTATAGTATAATTTTTTATTTTTTTTACCTTAAAAATCACCAAAATTTTGTACATAGAATACATAAAATTATTAAAAATTTGAATTTTGTTTACAAAAGTATTGCCAAACATTTTACAGATTTCATATTAGAGACTAGTAGGATTCGCCAAGGCTTCTAAACTTTAAAATAAATTTTCATCCTTAAAATTTTCCCTGGTGGGCTGGATTGTGGGGAAAACTCCACAATTAAGTGTGGTTGAACTAGAGACAATATGGGATGGGTGACCTCCTGGGAAGTCCTAGTTATCGGGTGCAAGCCCCGAAAGTGATGATTGACGCTATGTCATTCATTTCACTAGTTTCAATCCAACTTCTTCACCCCTGTGAGCATCACCCGATGAAATGAGTGCTAAGTGGACTATTCAGAAATCATGAGAAGTTAGTTAGTTATGACTATTGAATGACTTACTTAACACAGTTGAATCCCAAAAAATAATATCTAATATAATGCACTATGAAAAGCCCTCAATACTTAAATTCAAAAAAGTGAAGGGAGCTCTACTTGAATGGTTCATGAGGCACAATACTTGTTAAGGTTTTGCAAATGGGTTAGCAAGATAAGTGAGATTGATTGTGGGGAAAACTTTGGTGGGCCCCAGTATTGCAGCAATAATGCTGCAACTCTTGGGACTCCCTTCTTTAATTTTATCAACCCGGTAATTCGTAACAAACTTGGAAGCGACGGTGTTGTATGCACAAGTACTAGTTCTTGCCGCAACTGTCACTTAGTCAGCTGGCACAAGTCCGCTAGGGGCTTAAGCCAACTTTTATGAGCTCTGAGAAGAATATTTTTACTGATGGACGAAAGCTAACTCAAAGGAAGCTAATCTACTTGTAGAAAGAAACTGAAAAGCTGAAAGGAAATGTAAACCCTAGCAAACCCTAATTTTAACAGCTAGCCCTACTGATGTGAAAAAGAGGATGCAAGCTACTGAAAGAGATGTCATTGACTTCTAGGAAGGTAAAATTCATGTGTCTAAGTTATCACTATCTGAAGAAAAAATCTTTTTGTATTTTCGAATAAGTTGTCAAAATTATCATGCATGTGCTTTCACTGTTTTTGACTGTGCAGAGGTGGATCGGCGAGAGGAAATGCTTGGAAGAGGTCAGGAAGGTTCAGAGAGGGCCTAATGGGTCCCTAACACCCTTCCAGAGAGTTTCACAGAGTTTGGCTATCAAGAAACCTCATTTGTGAGCTTCTATAGGAAGTCTGCAGGGGTTCTACAAGATGTTCAGGAATTTCTACAGGATGTTCTGTGATTTTCTACAGGATGTTCATAAATGGGATTTTGGAGGATCGATGGATGAAGAAAGATGAAGGAGTGGGTATGGAGGTAGGATAAGGAATTGAGGTGGTCCACGGACTAGTGGATGGAGTTGAGAGAAGATGTAGATGGTTGGTTTTGTTCAAGGAGAGATAAGGCAATGCTACACAATCATATAGAAAGTAGGTCAACGTGAGGGAACATGGCAAAGGTAAGGAAAGGATCTGAAATGGAGGATCAAGCAGGTAGGTTGGATGGAGCATGGGCAGATGGAGAAGTATAACAGGTGCTCTATAAGTTGTTTTTCGAATTTGACAAATGAAGACTTGGAAAATCAAGAACCTAATTACTTTGACCTAATATGACCTAGATAACAGCAAAGGAAATGAACAGAAGTCTATTTGCAGTGAAATCATATGAAGTAACTATGCAACTAAGCAATCATAACCCTAAGCATGCAACCAAAACTGATATCAAGTTCGGCAACTAAGAATCTAACACTACTAATTGCATGGTGAAGCAAAAACAATGTTTTTGGTGGCAACAAGGTCACCTTGGTCCCAGCTCATGATTCCACTGAGGAAGAGGTGAGATCCAAAGTGCTTGATGGCCTTTTTCTGAAGATCTTCTCTATTATTAACCTATCAAGTAAATCTGAACATGAAAAGCTATTTTAATCATAAAAAATGACCTAAGTAACAAAGCAATATTTTAATCTAAATAACAGATTTTATTCTAAGAACGTAACAAAGACACATGAAAGTAAACAAAGGAGGTACTGGGAACTTGAGATGGTCCCAACCCCAAGAGCTACAACCTCCTAAGAGAGATTTAGTGATGGTGCAAAGCTGGATTCATCTTTATTGAGCAAGAAAAGAAGAGTTACATCAAAAATTGTCCACAAGGGAAAGCTTGAAAATGTGCTGAAATGCAAAGTTAATCTACTGACTAAAATCGAACTACAAACTAGCTAACTTCTACCTACAAAGTGACTAACTACTAGCTAACCAAAATGAGGCCCTAAACCCTCTTATTTATACAAATTGAGGACCCCAACAGTCCTCCTAAACTTTAGGGACTCCGCTGCCCAAAACTTGCAGTTAACAATAGTCCTACTTGACTTGCTTGGCTACCCTTGTGATAATCAATTTGGTGGCCCTTGAACTCCGAGCTGATGGTGGAGAATTCGAGGTAAGGGCCCATAAATGAACGGGACACCTTCCTACAAATCCTCTCCACGAATTTGGGTGCCAAGTGCTCATTTAAACCTTTGATTTTGTCTCCAAATTGACCAAAAAGACTGCATAAAGCACACATTAGACTTGTTGGCATAATGACTAATCCAATTCACTCTATTAGCATAAATATAATTAAAAAATGCAATAAACTAATGAGAATGGTGGATTAATTTGAATTAGGAGGTTGAATGAGCCCATATAATTATCCATTTTTGGGGCTCATCATTACCCCCCTACTGAATGTGTTGCTCATCCTTTGAGCAACCAATCTATTTCTTCATCTTTGATGGCCCCGGTGGCCTCCCTGTCATGCCAAGCTTCTGAAGTGATGTCCTCTTCTCGGTCATGAAACCATGATTTTCTTCCTACTTCTTCCCACTGCTTGTGCTCCTTTTCCTAGAGAATTCTCAGCTTCCTGTAGAACTGTCTCAGCATCCTGTACAGAGGCCTTTGCGTCCAACATTTTCATTCTTTCTCTCTATGTTGATGTCTTCGGGCTTCCCCGTTCATAGATGATGGATATCTTTGAAGGAGGCTCCTCCTTTTGTTTAGCTTTTGTGTCCTTAATGACAATTTGCTCCTTTGACTGTGGTTTGGTTGTGCCCACTTTTATCTGTGTGCAAGTACATGGAGGTTTGCCTCTTTCCCTTCCTTTTTGGTCTTGGAGGTGTGCTAATGGTGGCAAGCATGGCTGCTACCTCCCTGGCCAAAATCACAGGCGATTTTCCCTTTTTGTTCCTCTATTTCTAGACTTCCTGTAGAAAGTCCTGTGCTGACTGTTTTCTGTCTTCCTGTAGAAACTGTTTTCTGGCTTCCTGTAGAAACTGTCTTCATTGTTTCGGTCTGCTTGGCTCAGGGTGTCTTTCCTTTTAATTGTGGTGTGGTTGCCTTGGTTGTGACAGCTCCCATTTGGGCTTTCTTGGCCTTTTTTCCAGCGTTTTTTCCTTTTTCGCCCTCTTTGTTTTTGTTGTTGTCTCCTTTTCTGTCTCATGCTCAGCGGTCATGTCAAATTCCTCTTTTTCCTTCTGTTCTTCCTCTGTTTTTCCCTTTGTTTGAATGTCTTGTGCTCCCTCATCAATGTTCTTCTCAATTTCTTCAGTTGGCATGGTGTTGAGTTTGTGTTTTAACCAAAAAAGAGAAAATGCTCAAGTGGAAAAAACATAGTCAATCACTGAAATAGATGACAACTGAATTCGGTCTTTTTTGAACCCAAGAAGGAATTTTTCGTGTGCTCTTTACAACATCAAATGGCAGTAATTGCCTTGTGTTAAAACTGCTGTCACCTCGAATTGGTCTGTTTGTTTATGAAAGAAAATTTTCATAGATCAAGCATAAGGACACTGGTTTTCTCACACATTGATAGATATGTAAATTCGGGTTTTTCCACACACGTGTTGGTCTGCTGTATGTCTTCCTTGCAAGGGAATTTTTTATTTTCTTCTTTTTCTTTTTAAAACTGATGAGGAGATTTCGGAACCAGAAGAAAAGAATGGGTAAACTAATTGAATCATGCAGGTAGACTTCCACTGTTATCAATGCATAGAGAGAATTTTTACTCTTTCTTTTCAATTTAATGTCGTGTTCAATTCACCATTTGGCACCAAAAAATCATGCACAACGAAGTTTCCCTGATCCTACCTCATTTGGAGCTTGAAATTCGCCGAAAATCTCAGGTTTTCTTTCTGCATGGTTGTTTTCTGCGTTTCCTGTAGATGACTTCCTGTAGAAACTCCTGTAGAGCGCCCCTACGTCTCTGAGTGAGCTTGATACACAGTAGAATCTCGAAGACAGGTAGAGAAACTGGTGGAGGATGACTAGTTAATCATTTTGTGCAAACTTCAGTTGAGGATGTGGCAAGTGCAAATGAACAACAGTTTATGAGTTTCAGCCGAACGTTCTTTAATTGCTGCGTGACTTGTGGTGAGGTGGAAAAAATGTGCACTGGCCCATGTAGATGGCAGTGTTATGATGAACTATGTTCTCTTCTTGTTAATCAATTGCATTGGAGTTCAACCGACCAACACTACCTATCTTTTTTTTTTTTTTTAATTTCACGTGAGTTGTCTAACATGTACGTTGCATGATTCCTGGCTAATTGCTAGAGAATTGCACAAGGAACTATCGGCTTAATCGCACCACTTCATTCGTTATGCACTTTCAAACCATATTGATGCAAATAGAGGAGCTGGTTTAGATACATACTTGCAAGTCAACATGCTGCTGGGTCCGTTTTTGCTGCTGCATGCTCATATTCCGTTGCTGCATGCCTGGATCCTTTATGCTATAAGATTTTTGCTGTCTGATGTGTGGTTATTTTTCTTGTGCAGGTATCCTCTGTCCGGATCTAGGCTGCAGGAGTTCGTTTCCACGTTCAGATCTGCACCCTCAACCTGTCGCTACTGAATTTTCACAGGACCGAAACTTGTTTTCGCCATTTCTCTCGAACGATAGATCGGATCAAATTGACACTTGCTGAGCATGTTCCTATCATCATTATGCACCTCCCATAACAAAATTGCGATCAATGGATGCACAAATTTCAAGAAAAATGGAAAATAACTGAAGATTACAGAGATCAATTTCTCGGAAACCATGCATCGGAATCGGCTGAAACTGGTTGGGTATGCTACTATCACCCATGTGCATCTCTCCATGAAACATGTTTTGAAACAGATGCACGGATATGGAGAAAATGCAAAAATGGCGGAAGGTGATGGAGGCTGATTTCTTGGAAACTGTGCACCGGAATTGGCTAAAATTGCTCGAGCATGTTTCCATCATCCCTATACAACTCCCTGTAAAATGGTTTTGTAAATGGATGCACGGTTTTCAAGCTAGGGAAAAAACGAATTCTGTTCTGTGTATTTTTTCTTCAAAGCATGCTGCAAGTTTTTGCATGGAAAGAAAAACTGAGCTTGGGCTGTGATGCAGGCATGGAGATGTTGGAGAAGGAGTTTGAAGATTGCAGGAGGACTTCTAAACCCTTGAGGAAGCTATCATATTCACCAAACTACCTTTTTGCAATCCATTTTTAGCTTCTTGTAATTTCTACATGAACTTCCTATAGAAAACACAGTTTTCATAAAAGAAGCACAATGAGGTGGAAAAAATGATGGAAAAGGGTGAGGGATGGAAACATGGATGTGTGAAGGCCTCATGGACATATTCCCAGCCTTCAGGTCCTCTTTGGAGATCAATTTGGCTTTTTTGTAAGCTTCCTGTAGAAGACACAGGACTTTCTTTAGAAAACACAATTTTCATAAAAGAAGCACAATGAGGTGGAAAAAATGATGGAAAAGGGCGAGGAATGGAAACATGGATGCTTGCAGGCCTAACCAATAGATTCCAAGCTTTAGATTCCCTTCCAAAATCGAATCTGGCTTGCCTGAAGGTTCTACAGGATGTTTCCTTTAGAAATATAGAACTTCATGTAGAAATGCCTGTAGCTTCCTGTAGAAAGCCCAGAACTTCCTCTGTCATTGTTTTGAGTGATCCTCCTGACCTGCAATGTCCTTCTTACAACCTGCAATTATTCAATAGAAATTAGATTTATTTTTTTCTTCTTTTTTCTTCTTTTTTCTCTGTTTTTTGAAAACAACTAGGGCACCTCATGGAGGTTTTCACCCTAATTGCCTACCCTAGGTGCCTTCAAGGGAGGTTTTCACCCAGGGATCTAATTCTCTTTTTCTTTTTCTTTTTTTTCTTCCTTTTTTTCTTCTTTTTTCCAACCCATTGACCGCCTCATGGAGGTTTTCAATCAAGGAGCCAATCTAAGGCGCCTCCGAGGAGGTTTTCACCTTAGATTTTTAATTTCTTCTCATTTTCATTTTTTCTCTTTATTTATTTATTTATTTTTCTACCCTACCCTACTTGAAAAACAAAATCATTTTCAAGTGTAAGAATACTTCCAATGGAACCATGCGCACATCAAGATTAGAGACAAAATGATGTGGAGGCTCGAAATGCATGCTTTGACAACTATCCGGATTTCAGAGACCAAATGATTTGACTTTTAAGGGGTCAAACACAGCTGAGGAAGAGAGTACTGCTGCAACTTAGTGACTGTCTGAAACCATATCTCAATATAGCTCTGATATCCTTGGTCCTTTTACTGATCTGGATCATTCTCCATATCTTCTTCTATCATGACCTTCACATCTTCCTCTTTTTGCTGATTTTTCTCTTGAATACATGGAGGATTTGATGGTAACCATGAGGAAGCACTCTCAATCTCTGATTTTGATGTCTTCTCTTCATCAAGTACAACCCATGGTCCTTTGATCTCCTCTTTTGAATCTTCTTTTGCTGGATGTGGTCCTTCAATGATTTCAAGATAATCTCTTTTTTGCAATACTCTTCCTGAGCTATGGTGAAGATCATTGAGCTCAAGAGGAGTCATTTGGACATGTTGTGCCTCGGCTTTGCAATTGGGTTGAGCTATTCCAATGTGCAGGTTTGGAAATGGCAGTACGGGTAGCTGAGTGGGGGTGTATATTTGAGATGGATGTGGATGGGGTTGTGGATGGGCAGGTGGTGGAGGCAAAGGAGCAGGAGGAGAGTTGTACTGGGGCCTCGACTCCTGATGAGGTGCATTCCACTGAGGCTGTGGCTGAGCATAAGAGTGAAATGAATGAGCAACTGGAGGAGCATAATATGGATCTGTGAAGGAACAAGGAGGAGGTGTGAACCATGAAGGATGAGCAGGGGGACCCCAAGAAGGCATGAAAGTGGCTTGATAGGGGTCGTAATAGGTCTGGGATGTCCCTTGCATTCCCTCCTGGTAAGTTATGGGTCCATGTGACCTCCTTTGGTTCATGAAATAGAGTGGTTAAGTGACTTCTTTGGCCCTTTGATATGCAGCTTTGATTCTAGGCAAGGAAGGGCATTGATCTATAGGATGGTATTCTTCACAGACAAAACACACTTCTATGGAGTACAATGGACATTCGTTCCTAGGATGCTTTTTAGTGCACCTAGGACAAAAGATGGCCAAAGCCTTCTTGGATTCCTCTTGCTTCCTTTGGATCTGCAAGGTATCTAGTTACATGGCAAGAAACTGCCTCACCTCGCTCTTGAAATATTCCATATGATTTGCAAATTCATGTTTGGATAAGGTACTGCTCTCAACATTTTTGCTTGTAGCCATTTTCTCTAGAGGAATGTTTTCTTCTTATTCTCCCCTCGAGGTTCTTTAAATATGCCCTGATGTCTTCCCAAGGGTTCTTCTTAATCACAACCATCGAAGAAGAGAGAAGGTTGGCTGTGTGAAGCAGTGGGGGGTGTTGTGCAAGTATTTTTTTGACTTATCTCTACTCCTACCAGGCATGAAAGGAAATCTTTTTGGTTGATTTTTGTATTTTTCTTCTTGTACCTGCAAATCTAAAATAGGTTGAATTGCAACTAACTATCTTAGTGAAATGAAAATGCGGAATTGAAATGAAAGCAGGAATGGACTAATCTATTTTGCTCAAATGAAATTGCTGGAATGAAATGCTAGTCTAGTCTTGCAGGATTGAAATTGCGGAATTGAAATGCTAATCTATGAAAGCAGGAAATGTCTACTCTACTTTTGCGGAAATGAAATTGCAGAATGGAAATGAAATAAACTACTTAGTAGAAGGTTGCAGTGGAAAATAGAAGAAAAGCAGCAATCGCCAATACTTTGACGCTTCCCCGGAAACGACGCCAAAAAGATGGTGGGCCCCAGTATTGTAGCAATAATGTTGCAACTCCTGGGACTCCTTTCTTTAATTTTATCAACCTGGTAGTTCGTAACAAACTTGGAAGCGACGATGCTGTATGCACAAGTACTAGTTCTTGCTGCAGCTATCACTTGGTCAGCTGACACAAGTCTACTAGGGGCTTAAGCCAACTTCTATGAGCTCTGAGAAGAAGCTTTTTACTGATGGACGAAAGCTAACTCAAAGGAAGCTAATCTAATTGCAGAAAGAAACTGAAAAGCTGAAAGGAAATGTAAACCCTAACAAACCCTAATTTTACCAGCTAGCCCTACTGATGTGAAAAAGAGGATGCAAGCTACTGAAAGAGATGTCATTGACTTCTAGGAAGGTAAAATGCATGTGTCTAAGTTATCACTATCTAAAGAAAACATATTTTTGTATTTTTGAATAAGTTATCAAAATTATCATGCATGTGCTTTCACTGTTTTTTACTGTGCAGAGGTGGATCGGCGAGAGGAAATGCTTGGAAGAGGTCGGGAAGATTCAGAGAGGGCCTAAGGGGTCCCTAACACCCTTCCAGAGAGTTTCACAGAGTTTGGCTATCAAGAAACCTCATTTGTGAGCTTCTACAGGAAGTCTGAAGGGGTTCTACAGGATGTTCAGGAATTTCTACAGGATGTTCTATGATTTTCTACAGGATGTTCAGAAATGGGATTTTGGAGGATGGATGGATGAAGAAAGATGAAGGAGTGGGTATGGAGGTAGGATAAGGATTTGAGGTGGTCCAGGGACTGGTGGATGGAGTTGAGAGAAGAAGTAGATGGTTGGTTTTGTTCAAGAAGAGATAAGGCAATGCTACACAATCATATGGAAAGTAGGTCAACGTGAGGGAACATGGCAAAGGTAAGGCAAGGATCTGAAATGGAGGATCAAGCAGGTAGGTTGGATGGAGCATGGGCAGATGGAGAAGTATAACAAGTGCTCTGCAAGTTGTTTTTCGAATTTGACAAATGAAGACTTGGAAAATTAAGAACCTAATTATTTTAATCTAATATGACCTAGATAACAGCAAAGGAAATGAACAAAAGTCCATTTGCAGCGAAATCATATGAAGTAACTATGCAACTAAGAAATCATAACCCTAAGCATGCAACCAAAACTGATATCAAGTTCGACAACTAAGAATCTAATACTACTAATTGCATGGTGAAGCAAAAACAGTGTTTTTGGTGGCAGCAAGGTCACCTTGGTCTCAGTTCATGATTCCACTGAGGAAGAGGTGAGATCCCAAGTGCTTGATGGCCTTTTTCTGAAGATCTTCTCTATTATTAAACTATCAAGTAAATCTGAACATGAAAATCTATTTTAATCATCAAAAATGACCTAAGTAACAAAGCAATATTTTAATCTAAATAACAGATTTTATTCTAAGAACGCAACAAAGACACATGAAAGTAAACAAAGGAGGTACTGGGCACTTGAGATGGGCCCAACCCCAAGAGCTACAACCTCCTAAGAGAGATTTAGTGCTGGTGTAAAGCTGGATTCATCTTTATTGAGCAAGAAAAGAAGAGTTACATCAAAAACTGTCCACAAGGGAAAGCTTGAAAAGGTGCTGAAATGCAAAGCTAATCTACTAACTAAAATCGAACTACAAACTAGCTAACTTCTACCTACAAAGTGACTAACTACTAGCTAACCAAAATGAGGCCCTAAGCCTTCTTATTTATAAAAATTGAGGACCCCAACAATCCTCCTAAACTTTAGGGACTCGGCTGCCCAAAACTTGCAGTTAACAGCAGTCCTACTTGACTTGCTCAGCTGCCCTT